>SJYX01005672.1:169974-183017 GCA_006410675.1 Oreotragus oreotragus | reverse complement strand
ATCTGTGTATATTTTCTATCAAGAAATATGTGTTCAAAGCCAGCCAGCACCTTGTAACAGAATATAATGACAGATTTATTTAAGAACCTCTCAATAAAAATCTATTGACAACTGTCTCTTATACACATCTAGATGTGTATAAGAGACAGGTGAAAGTCACTCAGTCGTGTCCAACTCTTTGTGACCCCACGGATTACACAGTCCATGGAATTCTCCAGGCCAGAATACTGGAGTGGATAGCCTTTCTGTTCTCCACGTGATCTTCCCAACCCAGGGATTGAACCCAGGTCTCCCACACTGCAGTCGGATTCTTTACCAGCTGAGCCACAAGGGAAACCCAAGAATACTGGAGTGGGTAGTCTATCCCTTCTCCAGCGGATCCTCCTGACCCAGGGATCAAATCCGGGTCTGCATTGCGGGAGGATTCTTTACCAGCTGAGCCCTCAAGGATTGGGACAATCCAAAAGACTTCCCAAAATTTCCACATTGCCCTCTAGAGGGCACAGTTCCTGTGGAATATCACCGAAATCAAAAAGATCCACTACAGGCTAAGCCGCACCGGGTTGCCACTCCCTTCCCCAGGGGATCTTGCGACCCAGGGATCAAAACCAGGTCTCTTGCATTGCAGCCAGATTCTTCACCATCTGAACTGCCAGGAAAGTCCTTCGGGGTTTAGGTAGGGAGCATTATTCTCCTGTCTGGAAGGCTGGCTTAGGGTGAAGGTGAGTGGTTGGATCAAAGGTATGTTTTTTTCTTTGCCTAGCCCCCCGGGAAGTTCCTCTGGAGAGGGGACTGGCAATCCACTCCAGTATTTTGCCTGGAGAATTCCATGGACAGAGAAGCCTGGCGGGCTACAGTCCTTGGGGTCTCAGAGGGTTGAACACGACTGAGTGACTAACACGTATAACACACACACAGTCCCCAGGGAAGGCTGGAGTTTTGGTGCTTCCACAGAAATGAAAGCCAAAGGTAACATTTGATGCCTTTCTCCTGCATTTTACGTTTTCCCGATCAGTTTGCTTGGCATAGAAATCTAGGGTCTAAAACCTTTCCCTACAAAAAATGATGGAATAAATGCAGAGATTTCCATCTGTATCTATATGTGGGGATACACATATATGCATATTATATCCATACACTCATACATGTTGATTGTGTCATTGTATTGTAGAAAAGGTGAAGGCAATCTAAATGTCTGTGTACAGGAGAGTTGATTTTAAAAAGAAAAAACAAATCTATGACATATCAATGAAATGAAATTCAGGAATACCTTGGAGATATTTCAAGTATAGTAACCAAAAGTGAGGGTTCAGCTGCTTGCTGCTCAAAAGTCACTAAAAAAACAAGGCTGGTGGAAAGGAAATGCTTTATTTTGGAGGAGGGCAACCTGGTGTTGGGGGAGGGCAAATCAAAGGCTGACTCCCTCCCACCTCTCACCACCAACAACAATCAATGGGCAAGAGCTTTCATAGATGGAGGGATGGGGCTACATGCAGAAACAGCAGTCAGCTCTGACAGTCATATAGTGGTCTGATCAGTGTCATCTTGATTGTTTTAAGTACAATTAATTTCGATTCCAGGATTGGTTTGTTATTTCTTTCAGGCCAGTTCTTGGAATTGTCATGGCTACGGTCTGATCGATTAATTTCTTCCACCTGATGAGGGTTTCCATATTTATAAGACAGCTCACAGGATATAGCTCAGAATATTTTCTATTGCCCTTGAGGAAGAACTAAAAGTCCTGGACTTTGCTTAACAACCATACTATTATTGTTTAATTTCTTTTGACTGTTTTCCTTTCTTTTCTTTGCTGTATTTTTTCACTTCTCTAATTAAACTTATTCTTTAGCTAAAATTTTTCTGCAGACTAAAGGCAGGCTGAGGACATGGGGGGCAAGGACCATATGCTCTGTTTCGGTACTGTTCCAGACCACTGTAATAAAGCAAATAATGCAATAAAGCAAGTCACAAGAATGTTTTGGTTTTTCAGGGTGTGTAAAAATAATGTTTACACTGTAATATAGTCTATTAAGTGCACAATAGCACTACATCTTAAAAACCAATGTACATACCTTAATTTAAAAATACATCATTGCTAGGAGCTCTCTGGTGGTCTAGTGGTTAGGATTGAGTCCTTTAAACTGCTATGGCCTGGGTTTACTCCTTGGTCAGGGAATTGAGATGTGGTGTGCCCCTCCTCCAAAAAAAAAAAAAGAATTAAATGTTCATTGGCTACATTAAAAAAAGAAAAACTTTATTTGCTAAGACATGCTACCCATCACCTGAGCTTTCAGTGAGTTATAATCTTTTAGTTTGTGGAGAGTCTTGCTTGTAACTTATGGCTGCTGACTGATCAGGGTGGTGGATGATGAACATTGGGGTGGGCTGTGGCAATTTTTTAAAGATAAAACAATGAAGTTTGCCATATCAATTGACTCTTCCTTTCATGAACCATTTATCTGCAGCATTCAATGCTGTTGTCAATAGATAGCATTTTACTCATGGGAGAGTTTCTTTCAAAATTTGAATCAATCCTCTCAAATCTTGCCACTGCTTTATCAACTCAGTTTGTATAATTTTCTAAACCCCTTGCTGTCATTTCAACGATCTTCACCAGGAGAGATTCAATCTCAAAAAAACACCTTTTTTTTTTTTTTTTTGCTCATTCATAAGAAATAACTCCTCATCATTTGAGTTTTATCATGAGATTGCAGCAATTCATCCATATCTTGAGGTTCCACTTTTAATTCCAGTTCTCTCGCTATTTTCACCACATTTGCAGTGACTTCCTCCACTAAAGTCATGAACTCTTCAAAGTCATCCATGAAGGTTTGAATAAACTTCTTCCAAACTCCTGTTAATGCTATTTTGACCTCTTCCCATGAGTCACAAATGTTTTATCTATGTATATATACATATAATTTTATTTATTTATGTAGACTGTGCTGGGTCTTCTACACAGGCTTTTCTCTACTTTGGAGAATAGGGGTTACTCTCTAATTGTGGTGCACAGGCTCCTCATTGAGGTGGTTTCACTTGTTGCAGAGCATGGGCTTTAGGGGGTGTGGGCTTCACTAGCTGTGACTCTTGGGCTCTAGATCACAGGCTCAGTAGTTGTGGCCCATGGGCTTAGTTGCTTTGTGACATGTGGGATCTTCTGGGATCAGGGTCAAACCTCTCCTTCATCAGCAGTCAGGTTGTTTACCAGTTAGCCACAGGGAAGCCCTCACAAAGGTTCTTAATGACATCTAGAATGGTGAATCCTTTCCAAGTTTTTAATTTATTTTGCTCACATCTATTAAAGGAATCACTAATTAAGTCAGCTACAGTCTTGGAAAATGTATTTCTTAAATACTAAGACTTGAAATTTGAAATTACTTCTTGATCCATGGGCTGCATAATTGATGCTTACTCCTTGGAAGAAAAGTTATGACCAACCTAGATAGCATATTGAAAAGCAGAGACATCACTTTGCCAAAAAAGGTCCGTCTAGTCAAGGCTGTGGTTTTTCCAGTAGTCATGTATGGATGTGAGAGTTGGACTGTGAAGAAAGCTGAGCACCAAAGAATTGATCCTTTTGAACTGTGGTGTTGGAAAAGACTCTTGAGAGTCCCTTGGACTGCAAGGAGATCCAACCAGTCCATTGTAAAGGAGATCAGCCCTGGGTGTTCTTTGGAAGGAATGATGCTAAAAGCTGAAACTCCAGTACTTTGGCCACCTCATGCAAAGAGTTGACTCATTGGAAAAGACTCTGATGCTGGGAGGGATTTGGGGCAGGAGGAAAAGGGGACGACAGAGGATGAGATGGTTGGATGGCATCACCGACTCGATGGATGTGAGTCTGAGTGAACTCCGGGAGATAATGATGGACAGGGAGGCCTGGCGTGCTGCGATTCATGGGGTCGCAAAGAGTCGGATGCGGCTGAGCAACTGAACTGAACTGAAACAGACATGAAAACTACATTAATCTGGTTGTACATCTCCCTCAGAGCTTTTGTGTGTCCAGGTGCATGTCAATGAGCAGTTATATATGTTTTAAAAATATTTTTTAATGTGGACCACTTTCAAAGTCTTTATTGAATTTGTTACAAGATTGCTTCTGTTTTATGTTTCTGTTTTGGCTGCAAGATATATGGGATCTTAACTGCCTGACCTGGGATCAAACCTGAATCCCCTACATTGGAAGGCAAATTCTTAACCACTGGACCACTAGGGAAGTCCTTGAGCAGTTATATTTTGAAAGGAGTCTTTTTTTTTTTTTTCCTGAGCAGTAGCTTTCAACAGTGGGCTGGAAATATTTAGTAAACCATGTTGTAAGCAGACGTGCTGTCATTCAGGCTTTGTTGTTCCCTTTATAGAGTACATACAGAGTAGATTTAGCATAATTCTGAAGGCATAGGATTTTTGGAATGGTACGTGAGCACTGGCTTCAACTTAAAATCACTGACTGCATTAGCCTCTAACAAGACAGTCAGTCTGTCTTTTGAAGCTTGAAGCCAGACATTGACTTCTCTCTAGTCATGACAGTCTTAGATGGCATCTTCTCCCAATAGAAGGCTGTTTCATCTCCAATGAAAACCTGTTGTGTAGTGTTGCCTCTTTCACTAATGATGTTAGCTATGTCTTCTGGATAACTTGCTGAGCTGCTCCATCTGTGCTTGCTGCTTCACCTTGCACTTTTATGTTTAGAAATGGCTTCTCTCCCTAAGCTTCATGAACCAGCCTCTGTTAGCTTCAAATGTTTCATCTGTAGCTCCCTCACCTCTCTTAGCCTTTGCAGAATTGAAGATAGTTAGGGCCTTGTTCTAAATCAGTCTTTGGCTTAAGGGAATGTTGTGGCTGATTTAATCTTCCATCCAGACTGTTACAACTTTCTCCATATCAGCAAGAAGGTTGTTTTGCTTTCTTATCATTGATGTGTTTACTGAAGTAGTACTTTTAATTTCTTTCAAGAACCTTCCCTTTGCACTCATAACTTGGCTAATTGTTTGGCAAAGAGCCCTTTCAGCCTATCTCAGTTTTTGAGATGCCTTCCTCACTGAGCTTAATCATTCCTTTTACTTGAACACTTAAGGGGTCATTGCAGGATTATTAATTGGTCTAATTTCTATATTGCTGTGGTTCAAGGAATCAGGAGGCCTGAGAAGGCAAAGAGAGATGGGAATGGCTGGTTCATGGAGCAGTCAGAATATACATATTTATCAATTAAATTGATCATCTTACATGGATGAAGTTCATAGTCCTCCAAAATAATCACAATAGTAACATTAAAGGTCACTGATCACAAATCACCATAATAAAATATAATGAAAAATTTGAAATATCATGAGACTTACCAAAATGTGACACAGAGACACAAAGCAAGCAAATGCTATTGGAAAAATGGCACCAACAGATTTGCTGGTTGCTGGGTTGCCATAAACCTTCAATTTCAACAAAATGTAATATCTGTAAAGTGCAATAAAATAAACACAAAAAAATGAGGTATGACTGTGTCACAGTAGCCATTAAAAAGGGATGTATATCAATTCACTGACTTTGAAGAATTTTCTCAGTAGCAACAAAACTATAAATTTGATATGCATAGAAATTGAATTGAAACAATACAAACTAACATATTGGTGGTGAACATATTAATAGTAACATATTATGATTAGTTATTCTATAATCTGAAAATTACAGGAAATGTTAGGAGGTTTACAGTAGAATGACCCTGTAAGTCAATGACTATAAGCCACAGAAAGCCATGTGTGATATCTCAATTTTTTCTTTTTCCAATATTGCTCAAATTTATGTGACTGTGGAACTCTATTTTCATGTGAAATTCTTTGAGAACTATTTTGCTACACCTTTCAGAGAAAGCAGAATTTGAAGAAACTGGTAGATAGTGAGATTAATTCAAATGCATGAGTTTTCTTATGAAATTATACTGTAAACATATAGAGTTCTAATTATGTTCTAGGTATTGTTGTAGTGCTTTACAAGTATTCACTCATTTAATATTCATGACAAGCCTATGAGATGAGTTACACTTGTGGTCTTAGATCCAATTTCATAAAATTATTAAGTGGTAGAGCTGAGAGTTGAATCTGAATAACTTGGCTCCAGAATCTATACTACCTGATGATTTTCCATTTACGTTGTTGCAAATGGCAAGATCTCATCCCTTCATTGGCTGAGTAGTATTCCACTGGGCCATTTTCAACGAATTGGTGTGTTTCCTTAGACTACTCCCCTCATAGTTCCAAGATGGCTGCCACAATTTCATGGTCACAGAAGAATAATAATGTTCATAGGCAGAAAAAATCATTTACCTCTACTTGACTCTCTTTTTTAAGAGCTCACAAAAAAACCTTTCTAAATGTTCCCTCTCACACCTGTTCTCTCCACCCTCCCAGTGGTGGATTACACTGGCTAGAATTTCATTCTGTACCCTTGTTCACACAAGCCTTTTGTCAAGCTCCATGAATGCTCAGGCCAATTAAGATTTCTCTCCTATCTGACAAGGGGCTCAGATTTTCATGAAGGATTTGTCTACATGATAAACAAAATCAGAGTTAGGAAAGATTACAACAATGTCTGCTATCCTCGGTTTTCTCCCTTATCAAAAGGAGGATGCTAATACCTACAGAAAGTTGCTATGAGTATAAAATGAAATATGTGAAATTCCCTAAGCTAGTGACTGGCATAAAATATGTGTTGATTAAAATTAAATTTCTTTCCCTAATTTCTGCTTAATATTTTCTACTGTTGTTTGGCCAAAAGATGGCAGCAGAGGGGAAAATCTTTAATTGAATAGGCTCTGCTAGCAGTTACCCAGAAGAGAATATTAGTTTGCCTAGTTCATTACGGTATCTATTTTAGATTTTATCTGAATCTTTAGGCACTCTTAATTTTAATATTGCTAGCAAAAAAAAATCCTTAACAGCTCATGACTTGCAGTTAAAATTTTTTAAATTTATTTATTTTTGGCTTCATTAGGTCTTCATTGCTGCATACCAACTTTAGTTGCGACGAGCAGGGGATACTCTCCCGTGCAGTGTCCAGGCTTTTCATTTTGGTGGTTTCTCTTATTGCGGAGTAGGGGTTCTAGGGTGTGCCGGCTTCTGTAGTTGCAACATGTGGGCTCAGTAATTGTGGCCCACAGGCTCTGTTGTTCTGCAGTAGATGGGATCTTCCCAGACCAGAAATTGAACCTGTGTCCCCTACATTGGCAGGCAGATTCTTAACACTGGACCACCAGGGAAGTCCCCATGATTTGTATTTTTAATGTTATAATAACTGTTCTTGAAATCATATAAGATTTCCACATATATCAATCATTTTAGAAGAAAAAAATACTGTAATTACAATTCTTAGCTAAGTGAAAAATTAAATTGACTGGAAAACATGCTACCAAAAACCACCCTATTTCTCCAATTACTTATATTTGAGGGGCAAATCACTGAATAATTTCACAATGCCTCTATCAATATATATTAATCAGCCACCAACTGATTAATACTTTTATCTTCCAATGGAATTTGCTATAATAACTTCAGTTCAGAAAACATTTTTAAAGCACCTGTATATGCCAAGCTTTGTGCTCTGTGCTGCCTTGGAAGAGTGTACTGGTTTGGGCAATGACAAGAATAGAAATTTCAATGAGTAAGGTAAGTGCTAAGGTAAATGTGTGTACACATACATTAATAGCATTGTGAAGGGAAATAAATCCAGTCTTGGAAATTAGGGAAGTTTTCCTAGGGTAGATGAGGCCTGAGCTGCTGTTCAATGAATGGGATGGGTTTAGAAGTGCAAAAGTTGGCTAGCAAGTAAAATTCGGAGGTCATTGTAAGATGAGAACAGTCACAAGCCATACCATAAATCCCAAGATGTTGGAAGAGAGGAAGCTCTGAGTAGGTAGCAATATTATTGAGACTAAAGTTTATCATAGGAAGAAGAAGAAGATGAAACTGGGGACCTAGGGGGCACAGTTCACTGAAGGCTTTGCAGACTTACTGAAGAGGATGATTTTAAATTAATACAAAAATATTTATTAGAAATAAATAAAAAGTTTAAAATTAATAAACTCTGAAGAGTTTTAGGCCAAGAAGTAATACAGTGAAAATTTCCACTTTGGGTAGTTCAGTCTGACAGATGTGGCAGATGGGTTTAGGGAAGACAACGGAAGCATCAGTCATCAGACTACGGGTATTTTCTAGGTGAGAGGTTACATGGACTTGAACGTGGGTAGGAGTGTTAGGAGGAAAGGAGTGTTTTAATGATTGGAGAGAGTAGAAAATTTTTAATTTTAACAAAGGATGAACCAACAGATATAGAAGAAAAAATACTGTAATTACAATTCTTAGCTAAGTGAAAAATTAAATTGACTGGAAAACATGCTACCAAAAACCACCCTATTTCTCCAATTACTTATATTTGAGGGGCAAATCACTGAATAATTTCACAATGCCTCTATCAATATATATTAATCAGCCACCAACTGATTAATACTTTTATCTTCCAATGGAATTTGCTATAATAACTTCAGTTCAGAAAACATTTTTAAAGCACCTGTATATGCCAAGCTTTGTGCTCTGTGCTGCCTTGGAAGAGTGTACTGGTTTGGGCAATGACAAGAATAGAAATTTCAATGAGTAAGGTAAGTGCTAAGGTAAATGTGTGTACACATACATTAATAGCATTGTGAAGGGAAATAAATCCAGTCTTGGAAATTAGGGAAGTTTTCCTAGGGTAGATGAGGCCTGAGCTGCTGTTCAATGAATGGGATGGGTTTAGAAGTGCAAAAGTTGGCTAGCAAGTAAAATTCGGAGGTCATTGTAAGATGAGAACAGTCACAAGCCATACCATAAATCCCAAGATGTTGGAAGAGAGGAAGCTCTGAGTAGGTAGCAATATTATTGAGACTAAAGTTTATCATAGGAAGAAGAAGAAGATGAAACTGGGGACCTAGGGGGCACAGTTCACTGAAGGCTTTGCAGACTTACTGAAGAGGATGATTTTAAATTAATACAAAAATATTTATTAGAAATAAATAAAAAGTTTAAAATTAATAAACTCTGAAGAGTTTTAGGCCAAGAAGTAATACAGTGAAAATTTCCACTTTGGGTAGTTCAGTCTGACAGATGTGGCAGATGGGTTTAGGGAAGACAACGGAAGCATCAGTCATCAGACTACGGGTATTTTCTAGGTGAGAGGTTACATGGACTTGAACGTGGGTAGGAGTGTTAGGAGGAAAGGAGTGTTTTAATGATTGGAGAGAGTAGAAAATTTTTAATTTTAACAAAGGATGAACCAACAGATATAGAAGAAAAAATACTGTAATTACAATTCTTAGCTAAGTGAAAAATTAAATTGACTGGAAAACATGCTACCAAAAACCACCCTATATATAGAGAAGTTAAGGATATAAATGAATGGGGAATAATTAATGCATAAAGGTCCTGAAGAAGATGTTTCATGCAACCAGGTTCCTATTCATAGCTATCCATAGCTATGACCACTCATTCAATTATTCTTGTGAATGTTTGCAAGGAGGCTCTGGATGGTGGGTTTGTCCATTTTTTTGGACCTACCCAGCAGTGGAACTCCTTGATACGATTGGGAGAAATTCTCCAATGACTTTTACTTGGAGGCAGAGATTACCTTCGACAACAACAGGCTAGATACTAGTACTTTCTCAGTCCATGTTAACTCAAGTGCACAGATATGTCACTGAAATGTCTGGCAATGTTCCTGTTTGACTTTTAATTTTAGACTGAGTGGTAGAAGAAACAGATATGATGAAATTTCTCTGTAGCATCTGCTGGCTGCTCAGATTTAAACATGGTCCTATAGCCCTCCAGATAATTATCTGAGAAAAGTGATATCTGTTGAGTAAACTTTCTATCTACTTAAATCAGCCAGAATTGACTGCTGTGGCTTGCAAATGAAATGTCAGGTAGGCAGAAACTCACTGCAATGTCCTTTGGAGCCATCACTAGTCACTTGCTGAGAAAATAGCTCTTTCCCACTTTGTTCAGCCAGAGGTGCATCTGCTAATCCTATCTCCTGTGTGCTGTGTCTCCTGTCACCTCCAAAATGGAGATGGTTCTCCCACGGAAAAGTCTCTGTGAACAAAGTTAACACTAGAGGGCAGGAAAGAGTGAGTGGAGATGCCTGGGCCACAGTATCGAAAGAACATATTTGTAAGCATTTATGGTGCTCTGAGGAGAAGGCAATGGCAACCCACTCCAGTACTCTTGCCTGGAAAATCCCATGGACAGAGGAGCCTGGTAGGCTGCAGTCCATGGGGTCTCCAAGAGTCGGACACAACTGAGCGACTTCACTTTCACTTTTCCTGACTTCACTTTCACTTTTCCTTTCATGCATTGGAGAAGGAAATGGCAATCCATTCCGGTGTTCTTGCCTGGAGAATCCCAGGGATGGGGAAGCCTGGTGGGCTGCCGCCTATGGGGTAGCACAAAATCAGAGACAACTGAAGCGACTTAGCAGCAGCAGCAGCATGGTGCTCTGAGCATAGGCCAATCAGTATCAAACATTCCCTTATTTAATTTTCACAACATTATGAGGCAGGAACCTAATTTACAAATGTGAATCTAGTGACCAGGAAGGTAAGGTTTATAAAGTGTGAAGAAGCGGGACTAGGATTTCAATCCAGATTGTGTTTCTGAAAACTGACCATAGCTTCAAGCCCTGCAGCCTCTGAGAAGAGTATGACAGAATAGTGTTGGGTTTTTTTTACCAGGTTGGTATGGGGAAAGAAATAGTATGTGAAAGATAGGCTGTGCTGAGGTGACTGCCGCGTAGTGAGAGGAACCAGAAGCACAGGGACAGAAAGAATATCTATGCTTGCATTTTGTTGTGCTTCAGAGAAAATCTTCTTGTACTTGTTACATACTCTGTGGTGCTTAAAAGTTGTGTGATCAGTGTGGGAAATAGCATGGGCTTAAATGCCTGCCTATGCTAGAGGGGCTGCTTGAATGCAAATTAAGTGGATTATTTGAATATGAAGATCTAGGGGTCAAGTTGGATGAAGCTCTTGGCTGCCTGACACTTGACTGTTACAGACATAGCAGGCATAAGGTTTTGTCATATGCAAACTCCTTGAATAAACCGATTTCCATGGCTTAAATTTGTTCTAACCCAAATCTATTCTGTGGGAGTCTCATGTATACATCAGTTGGAAGAGAGATGCTTACACATTTACTTCCTGTTGCATACCTTAAATCCCCTTAAATTCGACCTTCCCCAGGAAGGACTTAGGGGATGTTACAAAGACACAAGGGGAAAGAAATGTGAAAGTGGTAAAAGCATCTCAAACAGAAGTGAGCATATAGCCTATGAGTCTGGCTCCTCTTAGATGCAAATGCCAAGATGAGTTTAAACAAGAAGTATTTTATTAGAGAAGATGCTAGTGTGAAAGGAAATAGGGAAGGAATTGAGGAAGACAGAGAGTGACCAGAAACATCAGACTGATGCAAAACTGACCCAGAAAGCACCTTACACAGTCTGCAGCATAAATATGATTCAGCCAAGCCTTTGAGGAACCCATCACTTCATGGGAAATAGATGAGGAAACAGTGGAAACAGTGTCAGACTTTATTTTTGGGGGCTCCAAAATCACTGCAGATGGTGATTGCAGCCATGAAATTAAAAGACATTTACTCCTTGGAAGGAAAGTTATGACCAACCTAGATAGCATATTCAAAAGCAGAGACATTACTTTGCCAACAAAGGTCCATCTAGTCAAGACTATGGTTTTTCCAGTGGTCATGGATGGATGTGAGAGTTGGACTGGGAAGAAGGCTGAGCGCCAAAGAATTCATGCTTTTAAACTGTGGTGTTGGAGAAGACTCTTGAGAGACCCGTGGACTGCAAGAAGATCCAACCTGTCCATTCTAAAGAAGATCAGTCCTGGATGTCCTTTGGAAGGAATGATGCTAAAGCTGAAACTCCAGGACTTTGGCCACCTCATGCGAAGAGTTGACTCATTGGAAAAGACTCTGATGCTGGGAGGGATTGGGGGCAGGAGGAAAAGGGGACGACAGAGGATGAGATGGCTGGATGGCATCACGGACTCGATGGAGGTGAGTTTGAGTGAACTCTGGGAGTTGGTGGTGGACAGGGAGACCTGGCCTGCTGCAGTTCATGGTGTCGCAAAGAGTTGGACATGACTGAGCAACTGAACTGCTGCTGCTGCTGCTAAGTCACTTCAGTTGTGTCTGACTCTGTGTGACACTCAGAGACGGCAGCCCACCGGGCTCCCCCATCCCTGAGATTCTCCAGGCAATAACACTGGAGTGGGTTGCCATTTCCTTCTCCAACACATAAAAGTGAAAAGTGAAGGGAAGTCGCTCAGTCGTGTCCAACTCTTCATGGTCCCATGGACTGCAGCCCACCAGGCTCCTCCATCCATGGGATTTTCCAGGCAAGAGTACTGGAGTGGGGTGCCACTGCCTTCTCCAGAGCAACTGAACTGAACTGAGCTAAAAGTAACAATAATCTTTCAATATCACCCAGTTCAGTTCAGTTCAGTTGCTCAGTCGTGTCCGACTCTTTGCGACCCCATGAATCGCAGCACGCCAGGCCTCCCTGTTCATTATCATCTCCCGGGGTTCACTCAGACTCATGTCCATTGAGTCAGTGATGCCATCCAGCCATATCATCCTCTGTCATCCCCTTCTCCTCCTGCCCCCAATCCTTCCCAGCAGCAGAGTCTGTTCCAATGAGTCAACTCTTCGCATGAGGGGGCCAAAGTCCTGGAGTTTCAGCTTTAGCAACATTCCTTCCAAAGAAATCCCAGGGTTGATCTCCTTCAGAATGGACTGGCTGGATCTCCTTATAGTCCAAGGGACTCTCAAGAGTCCTTTCCAACACCACAGTTCAAAAGCATCAATTCTTCAGCACTCAGCCTTCTTCACAGTCCAACTCGCACATCCATACATGACTACTGGAAAAACCATAGCCTTGACTAGACGGACCTTAGTCGGCAAAGTAATGTCTCTGCTTTTGAATATGCTATCTAGGTTGGTCATAACTTT
>SJYX01005672.1:143153-168412 GCA_006410675.1 Oreotragus oreotragus | reverse complement strand
GACGTACTCGTTTTCCTATTTGGAACCAGTCTGTTGTTCCATGTGCAGTTCTAACTGTTGCTTCCTGACCTGCATACAGATTTCTCAAGAGGCAGGTTAGGTGGTCTGGTATTCCCATCTGTTTCAGAATTTTCCACAGTTGATTGTGATCCACACAGTCAAAGGCTTTGGCATAGTCAATAAAGCAGAAATAGATGTTTTTCTGGAACTCTCTTGCTTTTTCCATGATCCAGCGGATGTTGGCAATTTGATCTCTGGTTCCTCTGCCTTTTCTAAAACCAGCTTGAACATCAGGGAGTTCACGGTTCACATATTGCTGAAGCCTGGCTTGGAGAATTTTGAACTTAGTTTTTAAGTGCTGAAGTTTGTAACCATTTTCACATTAGAAAAAGAAAAAGGTTATCTATCTACTTAATTTTGGCTGTGCTGGGTCTTGCTGCTGCACTATCTGGTTACAGTGAGCAGGGACTGCTCTCCAGTTGTGGTACTTGGGCTTTTCCTTGCTGGAGCTCCTTTTGTTTCAGAGCACAGACCTGAGTGCTTCAGTAGTTGTGCACAGGCTTAGTTGCCCCATTGCATGTGGAATCTTCCCAGACCAGGGATCCAACCCATGTCCTCTGCATTGGCAGGCAGAGTCTTAACCACTGGACCACCAGGGAAGTCCAATCCCATACTTCTAGTTTATCTGCCATCCCCCCACCCACTACACTAAGAAAAAACAAGTTCATGCACTCAGTTAGTTCATGCGTGATTACAAACCTTGGTGGAGGATTTTCAGCTCTGTTTACCTAGAATTAAAGCTACAGTTGTTATACACCCTCCTACTATTGGTGAACTCAGTTTGCATGTTTCATTAACACTGTAACACTGGACATTATTTTGATGCCTTGTCTTCATGATTCTTTATCAGTGCTCCCTACAGTTGCCCCTGAAAGTGCATTTGCTTGACAGTATACATGGCCAGTCACATTCTTCAACATTTTTCAGTAAAATTAGGTTGCATTTAGTCTCTCACAGCCTCTTTTGACCTATCACAGCCCACCACTTCTTTGTTTGCGTGTTTTTGGCTGTGCTGGGTCTTTGTTGCTGCACTTGGGCTTTCTCTAGTTGCTAGAGGGTGGGGTGGGAGCAAGGTTATTCTCTGCTGNATTAGGTTGCATTTAGTCTCTCACAGCCTCTTTTGACCTATCACAGCCCACCACTTCTTTGTTTGCGTGTTTTTGGCTGTGCTGGGTCTTTGTTGCTGCACTTGGGCTTTCTCTAGTTGCTAGAGGGTGGGGTGGGAGCAAGGTTATTCTCTGCTGCTGCTGCTGCTAAGTCACTTCAGTCATGTCCAACTCTGTGCGACCCCAGAGACGGCAGCCCACCAGGCTCCCCCATCCCTGGGATTCTCCAGGCAAGAACACTGGAGTGGGTTGCCATTTCCTTCTCCAATGCATGAAAGTGAAAAGTGAAAATGAAGTCACTCAGTCGTTCCGACTCCTAGAGACCCCATGGACTGCAGCTTACCAGGCTCCTCCGTCCACTGGATTTGCCAGGCAAGAGTACTGGAGTGGGGTGTCATTGCCTTCTTCAGGTTACTCTCTAGCATGTGGAATCTCCCCAGACCAGGGATCAGTTCTGTGTTCCCTACATTAGCAAGTGGATTCTTAACCACTGAACCACCAGGGATTTCCCATAGCCCACCACTTTTAAAAAAGAATGCTATTGACTTGATTACAAACCCAGGTCAGTTGCTCTGCATAATGTCCTATATTCTGGTTTTAACCCAAGATTCATCCTTAACTTTTTCCTCTGTTCTCCATGTTTCCTATAGACATTAGGATTGATTGGATTCAAGCTCAAGGGTTTAACTTTGTTCTGTTAAGACTATTTCATGGGTGATGCTGTATAGTTCATATTGCATTGTATTTGAAAGCACGTTATATCTGGTTGTTTCACTTCTAGTGGATGCTAAGACTGATCAATGAGTTCAAGTGTTGGCAACTTGATTCCTTTATTGTAGTTTTCCATTTATCTTTTACTTAATGATTTTATCATCTATTGATAACCATAGTTTGAGTCATTTCATTAGGAGTTGCAAAATGTTGACTTTCTAATTCTAGTATGACTCTTACCCAATAAAGCTATTAGATTCCCAGGAAGTACTATTCATACTGCAAAAACAATATAAAATCTCAATTCTTTCTATTTAGTTAGCAGTTTTAAAAATAATGAGTTGGTGCCCAACAACCTTTAATTATGGCCATGAAGGCTTATTTTTTTCCTTTCTCTTTTTATATTTTTCATTCATTTTAATCACTTGGAATAACAGTGTTTTTGAATCATCAAATCATCTCACCTTTGACCAATGGGAGCCTCCTCAGTCTGACTCATGAGTTTTTTGTTTTTGTTTTTGGATGCGTACCCATTATCAGCCTTTGATAGCTTCTTTGCTTTCTGGTACAACAATCTGTTCCAAGCTCATCTTGTATATTTTCTGCCTCAGAAATGGATTAAGCTTGGTGCCTTTTAGTGAAAATCATATTTAATTGTAGCTATTCTAATTGAGGGGTATAGTTTTGGATTTAATTTGCATTTCACTGATAGCTAATGATTTTGAACCTCTTTTCGTGTGCTAATTGACCATTCATACATCTTCTTTGGTGAAAGTGTTCAAATCATTCACTTATTTTAAAAACTGGGTTGCATTTTTATTATTAAGTTGCAAGGATTTCTTTTTTTTAATGTATATTCTGAATACAAGTCCTTTGACAAAACATGTATTATGAATATTTCTCCCAGTCTGTGGCTTGTATTTTAATTTCCTTAATTGTGTCTTTCAAAGAGTAGATGTTTTAATTGATGAAGTCCAACTTGTTAATTATTTCTATTATGGTTTCTGCTTTTTTATTTTCTAAGATATCTTTCCTTACTATAAGATTATAAACATTTTTCTCCCTATGTGTTTTAGAAATATTATGAGTTTAGCTATTATCTTAGTTCTATGACCCATTTTGAGTTAATTTTTGTGTATGGTATGAGGGTAAAGATTGATGTTCATTTTTCACTGCTTGGATATGCTGCTTTCCACTCATTTGTTGAAAAGACTTTTCTTCCCATCGTTTTTGAAAATCAGTTCACCACATGTGTATGGGTCTTTGGACTCTCTATTTTGTTCTGTTGCCCTGTATATCTACCCTTATGCTAATATAAAATTGTCTTGATTACTCTTGCTTTATGGTAAGTCTTGAAATCAAATAGTATAAGTCTGAACTTTTTCTTTTTCAAATTGTTAGGTTCTTTGAATTTTTATATTCATTGTAGTTTGTCAGTATCTACAAAAGAGACTCTAAGAATTTTGAATGGAATTGCATTGAGGCTATTGATCAACTTGTGGAGCACGGGCATTTTAATAATATTGGTTGTTCTCATCTATGAATATACACTATGTTCTATTTATTTAGATCTTCTTTAATTTCTCTCAGAAATGTTTTATAGTTTTAGTGTATAGGTCTCATAAGTATTTTGTTAACTTTTTTTTAATTGGCCACACCGCAGGTAGCATGTAGGGTCTTCCCATACCAGGGATTCAATCTGAGTCCCCTGTGTGGGGAGCACTGAGTCTTAACCACTGGACCACCAGGCAAGTCCCTAAATTTTTTTCTAAACAGTTTATGTTTTGGATGTTGCTATAAATGGTATTTTAAATTTCAGTTTCCAGTTGTTCATTGCTAATATATAAAGGCTTGTATCCTGTAACTTTGCCAAATTCATTTATTAGCTTTAGTTACTTTTTGCAGATGAAGAATGATATTTGAAGACTGCAGTCTAGATTTTGGGAATATTCATTGCTATTAATACTTGGTTGTCCTTGTTTCTAGGGCTCTTCATTGGATAGCAACAGGAAGAAATTGTGAGTATACACTGATATTTCCAACTGAAATCTCAAATTACTAGGTTTTTACTTCAAACCTTTGATTTAAATGACTTGTATCTCAAGTTGCAAACTCTGTTTCCAAATAATATTAGCATAATTACTTATTAGTTGTTCATTGCTAATATATAAAGGCTTGTATCCTGTAACTTTGCCAAATTCATTTATTAGCTTTAGTTACTTTTTGCAGATGAAGAATGATATTTGAAGACTGCAGTCTAGATTTTGGGAATATTCATTGCTATTAATACTTGGTTGTCCTTGTTTCTAGGGCTCTTCATTGGATAGCAACAGGAAGAAATTGTGAGTATACACTGATATTTCCAACTGAAATCTCAAATTACTAGGTTTTTACTTCAAACCTTTGATTTAAATGACTTGTATCTCAAGTTGCAAACTCTGTTTCCAAATAATATTAGCATAATTACTTATTTTAGCTTGCAATATGAATATATTTGTACCAATGTATCAATATTAATGTCATTACTAACAATAACAATATTGAATGAAGTTCAAAATTTTTTTACAGTTCTTTTATCTTTAGAATATGTCTCATTGAATGTTCAAATATACTGTGCATATAGTGAATATAGTTAAATTCATTTGTTTTGATTTACTTTCAATTTCTGTACCTTGATTTTTCATTTAATTTATTATTATGTGAACATTTTTATTGTTCTACAAAGTTAAAACTAAATAAACACATTCAGATAAGTCGCATTTCCATAACTTCTCCTTCCATCCTATTTCTTCAAGAGCAACTATTTTCATCAGCATTTCACTAACTTTTAATTGATGGATTTTGCAAATATAAGCAAATATTTTTTGTTTATTTATGCTTAAATCTTTGTGATAGACTACTAAAAATGGGAATGTTGAACCAAAAGATAAATACACTGTAATTTTGTTAGATATTGACAAATTCTGCTTTATAAAGCCTGAACTAGTTTTCATTTCCATCAGAAGTATATGACAGAGCCTAGTTTTCCCACAGCCTTGCTAGAAGTATAATGCCAAATTCAAGGGTTTTGCCGAAAGTTGAGAAATGGTATTTCAATATGATTTTAATTTATATTTTATACCATATTTCAAAGATTTTTTTAAAATATTGCTGATGCTACAAAATTTGCCTTTTAACAGGTACTGCTGATCCTTGGAAAGGGAAATGGATTTTATTACATGGATTTGACATTAATTACCTTCTGTGTTAAATTCTTAATCAGCAATCAATTATATGCTAACTACATATTAATTAATGTAAATTCAGAGACTGGCTATCTACATCACAGATTAGCTAAATCCATATTTCCTTTCTTCCTTCTTCTGTCATATTATCTATGATTATTTTACCAATAATTAATGCTTTTCTCATTAGCTGACTAGCAGTCAGTAAAAAAAATAATGGAAACTTAACTAATTAATTTCACTGTGTACTGATTATTCAACATTACAGTTAGTTAAACTGTAAACTTCCCCCTGCATTTTTTATTTTAATAGTGCATGTTAACTCTACCACTTTGGAAATCTGAGTGTTGTCTGAAAGATACATGTGCCCTGATAACATATGCTTTAACAGACTCTCTGGAGAATGGAATAAAAGAGTGGTGGTTTGCATGAGTGAGTTTACATTTCTGAACTGTTTTTCAGCTCTATTCATAACTGTAATTTAGGTTATCTTGTTAGTAAAGTGAACCATCACTGACAGAGTTTTCAGGCCATGTCAGATAACATGGAGGAAAAGTGAAGACCCAGTCGCAACTGTTAGAAGCATAGACACCTGCACTGACAGTTTATTATTAATGACATATGTCGCCGACTCTCCTGTTCTTGATGTATCCTGATTATCAGTTAAACTGGTAATGCCCACGTTAACCAGGGGAATACTGGACTCTGAAAACCTAACTGGTAAGATGCAGAGGCTGGGGACAGGTGACAAGCGTAGGGTGCTCCAGCTGACTCTCCTCGTTATAGAGTAAGAGTAACTCTAGTTGTAACCCTTGCCCTCTGTGAAAGGGTGGGAACACTTTCTGAGAAGCAGGGATACTAGTTTCCTGAAGCTGTCATGGTCTTAGGGTGAGTGGTCTGTCCCTTTGGAAATCTCCTGAAATAGTCTCCTGACTGAAACTTTCCCTTTAGACTGTCAGGTCCTTGAAGACAGGACTCCTGTCTTGTACACTTTTGATTCCTACATGCAACTCATTCCTTCCATATTAGAGGGTGCTGAAGCCTTGGTAAGTTGTGGCCTTGGCCAGTAGTTACTGCTCAGGGGAAGCTAGTGAACTTCACAAGGGTAGGGATTACATGCTTTACCTTCTATTGTATGTCCAGCACTTAGAACAGCATTTGGTGCTCACTGGGTGATCAATTTGCTAAAGGAGCAAATTTCCCTCTTTCAACAGCTGAGTGTCACAGCCTTGCTTTACACCTGCACAGTCTCCAAGTGAATGAAAAACAAATCTGACTGGATTAGGGCCTCCAGCATCTCTCATGGGTAGGATCTGGAGTTGATTTGCTTACCTGGTGCCCAGGACAAATTTCAGATGTACAGCGCTTTTCCCTTCCTCACTTCATATTTCGTGTGTATAATTTGATTGAATGGGAGTCTGTGCTTATCGGGATTTGAGTCCTACCATTAACCAGTCCATCTGGTGATGGACCAAATTCCCTGCATAGCTCTAGATAACCTTCTTTTTTCTTCCTAGTAGAATTGGTCTCAGCTCCCAAACACTCCAGCTTTGTCCTGTCTCTTGACTATCCCTCTCTGAGTCCACAATGGTGCTATAATTTTGACATCAATTTTTGCCAATATGCATTGACTCTTACACCAAAGTCCCTGTCTATCAGAAGGGATTCCTTAGCTACTGACTTGACTTGAATCAGACATGAATCAACCCCTACCTCCACAACACACACACACACAGAGACAACTTTGGACTTCCTAAGTTTAAGGAACTGTCAATAGTTTGGGGTGTGGTTCTATTACCAGTATGCTTCCTAGTCACATTCATTAATTTCTTGGGCATATCTCCATCTCTCTGCCAGTTCATGTTGGATTCCCAGCAGATCTCAAGATAGGGCTATATATGGTTATAAGAAACATTTCTCTTCTTGGCACTGCACAAGAACTTTCAGGGATAAATAGAAAAGAAAAAAAAAAAAAAGCTTGCCTTTATTGTTTAAATTCACCCTTATTTGTCCACTTCTTCAAAACAGGAATGTTTTGCTTTCCCTTTATAAACCAAACAGCTAACATGATATTTTTTAAAATTAAAGAATCCCTTATGATTTTGTTTCCTTAGCTAATAATTTATTTAAAGTGGATACATAAGCCAATTCCAGCAAATGAGATGGAAGCAGAGCTGACCTAGGAGGGATACCTTTCCTAAAAAATAAAACAAGCACACCAAAGGAAAACGCTCTTGCCCCTTCCCTCTTTTATTAGCTTGAATTGGGGGACTGCCTGGAGCAGTATCCCTCCTGCAACACGTAGAGTACAAAAGCCAATGATAAGCACAGCAAAGCCAGAGGAGAGCTGAAACCCTCATGGCATCATTTTGCAGTTGAACTGATGCAGCAACAGTCTACCTCTGGCCATGTTTTATGAGAAAATTTATCTGTTACTTGTTTAAAAGTGAAATTAAATTTTCTTTTACTTGTTAAAGCATGAATTCCTAACCTGTAGTTAACTTTCTCTTTTTAGAACATCAGTCTGGTCTTATTTCAAAGCACTATCTCATCTGACACTGTGACCTCACATTCTCATATTCCTGGCCCAATCCTCTCCTGAAATTTTATTTTTTGTTTTGTCCTAGTTTGAACTGAATACTTTTCCTTGCCTACCACTGGATGTCTTTAAACAGTTTTGTAGTCTACTCCAATATAAACACTATGTTTTTAATATGTAGGATACAATGATGTAGGAAGAACCTATTATTAATGAGTTATCCTCCCCCTACCCCAATCCCTACACCAGTTATGTTATAGATATCACCTCACTGTCTCTTCATAGCATCCCCATGTGGTAGATATTAGCCTCCCCCAAATTTCCTTTTGTAACAGTGGAACTTAAGCACAGAGAGTTTGGGGAACTTACCCAAGACATCTCAGCTAACAATTATAGAGACAGTTTTCACATCCAGGTATACTGGATCCTCAAAATGCCCTTGCATTTAGGGACCAAGCTTGTATTTGTCAGGGTTTTAATTGAAACAAAGTAATGTACTCTACCTCTTTATTTTAGAATATAGGGTAGCTTATAGAATTTCCAAGAGCTTGAATGATGCACAGCTCAAAGAAATACCCTACAACACCATGGGCTGCCAACACAGAAACCCCACTGCTACTCATGCATGTAGGCACTGGGGGCCCATGGCGGCTTGGTCAGTAGAACCTCTGCCTAGAAGAATCAAATGCCTCAACAACAACTACACAGCCTTTTCACCAGACCTCTGTCAACTTTCCAAGTCTCCCAGGCTTGCTTGGCAAAACCTGGGTCATATATGTAGCTGTGGCCACAGGGAGTCTGGAAAACAGAGTTCTTAGTTTTCCAGCATACACAGTGCAGGATGAAAGCTAGAAGGGGTTGGAAATAGCACTAAATGAGCCAATAGGAGGCTCTTCCACAAGATTTCCTAAGAAAAGATTATTCTTTACAGGAGATACTTTGTAAATTTAGTGACTGCCACAAGACAGAGAAAGCAAATGGATTGCAATTCAGCAGTATCTCTGAAAAAGCAGCTGTGTTAGAGTAATTGAGATGGAATTTCATAATGTTGGCCATGATGAATGGATGATACCTCCCGTGGCCTGAGGAGGAGGAAATGTGGATTCTTGCTATAGGCTAGGAGTTATTCCTGAGAAATTTCCTTTAGGTAGCTCAGCATATAAACTAATTAAAATATTTATAAATGTTTAAATAATTGTAATATAATTATATAAATATAAAATAGATAATTTATACGGTATTTTTGAAAAGATGATCTGTTTCAAATAAATTAAAATCTTACAAATTTTGTTTTAACTTGTTTTAAATTGATTTCTGAAGGAATATGGCCAAATAAAGTCTGCTCCTACCTTGTGTGTATGAAAAATCCAACCTGTGCACATACCTTTTGTGTTGCTGTGATCTTGGGATGTGATCCTGAGATATTCCTTCCTTACAAAGGGAGAATTTTGTGTTGCTATGATTAAAGTGAAAGTGAAGTCGCTCAGCTGTGTCCAACTCTTAGTGACCCCATGAACTGCAGCCTACCAAGCTCCTCCATCCATGGGATTTTCCAGGCAAGAGTACTGGAGTGGGGTGCCATTGCTTTCTCCGGTTGCTATGATTAAGACATGCTAAATAAAAGATCTTGTAGAACTGAAATGTAGAAAAATGCTTCCTAACTGCTCCCACACTCAACACTTCAGTAATGGGGACATTTTAACACCTTAAAAAAAAACTGGAAGTTTTTTCATTGATTATTCTATGCTAAATTGTTAGTTTTGCGGGTTTTTTTTTTTTCTTCCAAGGTCGTTATTCATTAATTTAGTACCACCAGCTAGCTGACAGGTTGTCCTATAGCCTGTCAAGGGCATTGACAATTGACAAGGATATTGCTTTTCCTGCTTTTTCTTGGGGACTCTTCATCCCCCAAGAACAGGGTACTGACAGCAGAGAATGTCAGTCCACTGATGAGGAGTTCCTAAATGGCAGATTGAACATTTCCTGCTGCTGCCAGAAAGCAGATACCACAGAGTGAAGCTCTTATTTGCATTCAGTACCACCCCTGTTCATTCATTTTCAGAGCCTGTTTTTCCTTTGACAGTATTTCTCAGAAAGAACTATGACAAGTGTACAAATGAACTGTCTATTTTCTACTTTGAAGTACAGCGACATGTCTACTGTCTTAAATCCTCAAACTTAGCAGCTTCTAGTTCATTTTCTTGATGTATCCATTATGGTAGCTCTACCTGGGTTCTCTAATCAAATTTTCTTTAGTGAATATCTCAGAAGATACAATGTGTCTCTATAGGATTGCATAGCTTTCATAGAATTTACTATGAAGTTACTTGAAACTGAATCATGCTTTTCTTATTAACATCATCTTATGAAGGAAGAATTTCATGTGTAAAAAAAGACTAGTCTGAACACAGAAATACTCAACAGAAAACAACAAATTAAGATATAGATTTTTAAAGGAAAAAAGTGAAAGTGTTAATTGCTCAATAGTGTCTGACTTTTTGCAATCCATGGACTATAGCCCACTAGGCTCCTCTGCCCATGGAATTCTCCAAGTAAGAATACTGGAATGGGTTGCCATTCCCTTCTCCAGGGGATCTTCCCAACCCACGGACTGAACCTGAGGTTCCTGAATTACAGGCAGATTTGTTAACACCTGGGCCAACAGGGAAGCCCTTAAAAGAAAAGAGAACACTAATTATAACATTTATTTATGTTAATAAAATATATGTGTTATGGCATAAATATAAGATTCAACATTTGTTGAAAACAAATCATGCTGTAAAAAGGTTAATCTCCCTTGGTTATTAGGCCTAGTTAATAATGCCGTCCCAAAAAAGGCAATGCCAAAGAATGCTCAAACTACCACAAAATTGCATTCATCTCACATGGTAGTAAAGTAATGCTCAAAGTTTTCCAAGCCAAGCTTCAGCAGTATGTGAACCATGAACTTCCAGATGTTCAAGCTGATTTTAGAAAAGGCAGAGGAACCAGAGATCAAATTGCCAACATCCGCTGGATCAGGGAAAAAGCAAGAGAGTTCCAGAAAAACATTTATTTCTGCTTTATTGACTATTCCAAAGTCTTTGACTGTGTGGATCACAATAAACTGTGGAAAATTCTGAAAGAGATGGGAATACTAGATCACCTGACCTGCTTCCTGGGAATCCTGTATGCAGGTCAGGAAGCAACAGTTAGAACTGGACATGGAACAACAGACTGGTTCCAAATAGGAAAAGGAGTATGTCAAGGCTGTATATTGTCACCCTGTTTACTTAACTTCTATGCAGAGTACATCATGAGAAATGCTGAGCTGGAGGAAGCACACGCTAGAATCAAGATTTCCAGGAGATATATCAATAACCTTGGATATGCAGATGACACCACCCTTATGGCAGAAAGTGAAGAAGAACTAAAGAGCCTCTTGATGAAAGTGAAAGAGGAGAGCAAAAAAGTTGGCTTAAAGCTCAACATTCAGAAAACGAAGATCATGGCATCTGGTCCCATCACTTCATGGGAAATAGAAGGAGAAACAGTGGAAACAATGTCCGACTTTATTTTTTTGGGCTTCAAAGTCACTGCAGATGGTGATTGCAGCCATGAAATTAAAAGACACTTACTCCTTGGAAGGAAAGTTATGACCAACCTGAACAGCGTATTAAAAAGCAGAGACTACTTTGCCAACAAAGGTCCGTCTAGTCAAGGCTATGGTTTTTCCAGTAGTCATGTATGGATGTGAAAGTTAGACTATAAAGAAGGCTGAGTGCCAAAGAATTGATGCTTTTGAACTGTGGTGTTAGAGGTGACTCTTGAGCGTCCCTTCGATTGCAAGGAGATACAACCAGTCCATACTAAAGGAAATCAATCTTGAATATTCATTGGAAGGACTGATGTTGAAACTGTAACTCCAATACTCTGGACACCTGAAGCAAAGAACTGACTCATTTGAAAAGACCTTGATGCTGGAAAAGATTGAAGGGAGGAGGAAAAGGGGATGACGGAGGACAAGACAGTTGGGTGACATCACCGACTCAGTGGACATGAGGTTGAGCAAGCTCTGGGAGATTGTAAAGGACAGGGAAGCCTAATGTGCTGCAGTCCATGGGGTTGCAAAGAGTCAGATATGACTGAGCAACTGAACAACAATAATGCCAACCGTATTCTTTTCATCATAGGGGAGAGTAATACAAAATTAGGAAGTCAAGAGATACCTGGAGTAACAGGCAAGTTTGGCCTCGGAGTACAAAATGAAGCAAGGCAAAGGCTAAAAAAGTTTTGCCAAGAGAAACCATTGGTCATAGCAAATGCCTTCTTCCAAAAATACAAGAGATGACTCTACACATGGACATCACTAGATGGTCGATATGAAATCAGACTGATTTTAGTCTTTGCAGCCGAAGACGGAGAAGCTCTACACAGTCTGCAAAAACAAGACCAGGAGCTAACTGTGTCTCAGATCATGAACTCCTTATTGCAAAATTCAGGCTTAAATTGAAGAAAGTAGGGAAAACCACTAGACCATTCTGGTATAACCTAAATCGAATCCCTTACAATTATACAGTGGAAGTAACAAATAAATTCAAAGGATTAGATCTGATAGAGTACTTAAAGAACTATGGGCAGAGGTTTGTAACATTGTACAAGAGGCGATGATCAAAATCATACTCAAGAAGAAGAAATGCAAAAAGACAAAATGGTTGTCTGAGGAGAGTTACAAATAGCTGAGAAAAGATGAGAAGCAAAAGGCAAAGGAGAAACGGAAAGATATTCCATCTGAATGCGGAGTTCCAAAGCATAGCAAGGAGAGATAAGAAAGCCTTCCTAAGTTGTCAATGCAAAGACACAGAGGAAGACAATAGAATGGGAAATAGAGATCTCTTCAAGAAAATTAGAAATAACAAGGGAATATTTCATGCAAAGATGGGCACAGTCAACAACAGAAATGATATGGACTTAAAAGAAGCAGAAGATATTAAGAAAAGGTGGCGACAATACACAAATGAAATATACATAAAAGATCGTCATGACCCAGATAACGACGATGGTGTGATCACTCACCTATAGCCAGACATTCTGGAGTGCAAAGTCAAGTGGACCTTAGGAAGACTCACTATGAACAAAGCTAGCGGAGGTGATGGAATTCCAGTTGAGTTATTTCAAATCCTGAAAGATGATGTGGTTGAAAGTGCTGCACTCAATATGCCAGCAAATTTGGAAAACTCAGCAGTGGCCACAGGACTGGAAAAGGTCCATTTTCACTCCAACCCAAAGAAAGGCAATGCCAAAGAATGTTTAAACTACCACATAATTGCACTCATCTTACGTGCTGGCCAAGTAATGCTCAAAATTCTCCAATCAAGCTTCAACAGTACGTGAACTGAGAACTTCCATATGTTCAAGCTGGATCTAGAAAAAGCAGAGGAACCAATATAAAATTGCCAACATTTACTGGATCATAGGAAAAACAAGAGAATTCCAGAAGAACATCTACTTCTGCGTTATCAAGTATGCTAAAGCCTTTAACTATGTGGACCACAACAAACTGTGGAAAATTCTTCAAGAGATGAGAACACCAGACTACCTGATCTGCCTCCCAGGAACCTGTATGCAAGCCAACAAGCAACAGTTAGAATTGGGCATTAGAACAGTTTGAATCAGTAACAATGGACTGGTTCAAAATTGGGAAAGGAGTACATCAATGCTGCATATTGCCACCTTGCTTATTTAATTTATATGCAGAGTACATCATGTGAAATGCTTGGCTAGTGAAGCCCAAGCTGGAATCAAGATTGCTTGGAGAAATATCAATAACCTCAGATACACAGATGACAGCACCCTTATGGCAGAAAGTGATGAAGAACTAAAGAGCCTTTTAATGAAAGTGAAAGAGGAGAGTAAAAAAGCCGGCTTCAAACTCAACATTCAAAAAACTAAGATCGTGTCATCCGGTCCTATCACTTTATGGAAAATATGAGGAAACAATGCAAACAGTGACAGACTATTTTCTTGGGCTCCAAAATCACTGCAGATGGTGATTGCAGTTATGAAATTAAAAGAAGCTTGTTCCTTGAAAGAAAAGCTATGACCAACCTAGACAGCATATTAAAAAGCAGGGACATTACTTTGTCAACAAATTTCCATATAGTGAAAGCTATGGTTTTTCCAGTAGTCATGTATGGATGTGAGAGTTGGACCATGAAGAAAGCTGAGCACCAAAGAACTGATGCTTTCAAACTGTGGTGTTGGAGAAGACTCTTGAGAGTCCCTTGGACTGCAAGGAGATCAATTCCATGAATCCTAAAGGATATCAGTCCTGAAAATTCATTGGAAGGACTGATGCTAAAGCTCCAATACTTTGGCCACCCGATGCAAAGAGCTGACTCACTGGAAAATATCCTGATGCTGGGAAAGATTGAAGGTAGGAGGAGAAGGGGACGACAGAGGATGAGATGGTTGGATGGTATTACCGAATAGATGGACTCGAGTTTGAGTAAGTTCCAGAAGTTAGTGATGGACAGGGAAGCCTGGCGTGCTGCAGTCCATACAGTCACAAATAGCTGGACATGACTGAGTGACTAAACTGAACTGAATAATGTCAACAAAAATTTAATCAATAGTCCAAGAAAGAAATGGAATTTTTTATTTCAGCCAAATGGAGGATTATGGGAGACAGTTTCTCAGAAAGTTCAGAGAGGAAAGTGAGGAGGTCAGTATACATGTGATTTTGGTGAAGGGGTACATACAACCAAGCTGACTTCTCAGTGGAAGGTTGCTGCTAGCTGTTAAGAACAGATATCTCAGTTATTGGTTTTAGTGCTGTTTGAAGTGTGGGAAGATGCAAGAGTCCAAGTTTACAAAAAATTTCTCCTGAAATATTTCTAACTACCAAGAGCCTGTTTTTTCCTGTTTTCTCAAAGCCAAAACTGCCTCATCCTCATCTTTGCCCTGAGTTTCTTTCAGGGTATATTTTTGTTGGTCAATGGTTGCAGTAGCTAATGACTTGATTCTTGTACAACTGGATGGTGGGTAACATGCTTTTTCTTCCCCCAACATTCTTTATTTTACAATTCTCCTTCATTCTTAATTTTGACCAAGATTCGGGAAGCGTCTTATGACCCATTTGGCCCATGATGCTAGGAATGCTCATTCCCAGGTCAGGGAAGATTTTGCTGATAGGCCATTCAATGTGTTATTGCTGGACTGTGTGCATGCGTGCTCAGTCATGGCCAACTCTTTGCAACCCCAGGGACTGGAGCCAGCTAAGCTCCTCTGTCCGTGGGATTATCCAGGCAAGTCTACTAGAGTGGGTTGCCATTTTCTTCTCCAGAGCATCTTCTTTACCCAGGGATTGAAGCCATGTCTCCTATGTCTCCTGCATTGGCAGGCGGATTCTTTATCACTGAGCTACCAGAAGCTCCTCATTGCTGGACTAGGCCTTGTTAAAAGTAACCAAAAGTCTCTGGACCACCTGCTTTACTAGGCTGTTATGATCCTGGGAATGGTTCCCTTTCATTGCTTCTTCCTATATCTAGAATTGCAGTATTACAATCATTGATCTCAGTCCATCTGAAAGGAGATCAGTCCTGGTGTTCATTAGAAGGACTGATGTTGAAGCTGAAACTCCTATATGTTGGCCACCTGATGCGAAGAGCTGACTCAATGGAAAAGACCCTGATGCTGGCAAAAACTGAGGGCAGGAGCTGACTGATGACAGAGGATAAGATGGTTGGATGGCATCACTGACTCAATGGACATGGGTTTGAGTGGACTCCGGGAGTTGGGTGGACTCAATGGACATGGGTTTGAGTGGACTCCGGGAGTTGGGTGGACTCAATGGACATGGGTTTGGGTGGACTCCAGGAGGCCTGGCATGCTGCGGTTCATGGGGTCGCAGAGTTGGACACGACTGAGCGACTGAACTGAACTGAACTGAATCATTGATTTTAATGAACTATATATTTGATCCATCATTTTGAGACTCAGTCACCCATTTGGCAAAGCAAGAAATAATAATCTTGTAAAAATAGGCAGAATATAAGTTATATAGCTAGTAACATTTATATGGTCACAAGTATTTAAGCTAAGAACTTCCATTAGATGTGGCCCAGTATCTCCCCAGGCCATAAAGTCTCCCTAGGCCTGACCAGTCTGTTCTGCACCAACCACTATCTTTAAGGGAAATAATATATTGGCATTCTTCATGACATTCACCAAAGATGTCTACACATACAAGGCAAGTGGTGAGTCATTGTGATCCCTTAAAGAATTGAGAAAGGAATATTATCTTCTATGGTTGGTGCCAGAAAAAAAAAAATTGATTTTTATGTTTGAGTGGGTATTTCTGCCTTTGGGAAGGTCTTGTTAACACATTATGCAGATGCACAACTCACACTAGAGGGGAGGGAAGAAGCTGAAGTAGACAGAGAAAAAAAATTATGTTTAAATTTTTCTTGTCTGGCCTTAAAATATGAATTTTTATTTCACCAATAAGTAACCCTTTTAAAATATCAGATCTGTTGTTTTTAGCCATTTGTTTCAAAGGAGTCTGTGTTTTACTGTCTGCTCATCAGTTTGATTTACTTCATTAAAGGTTTCTGTTTGTACAACAGGTCTCACTATCTTTAGTATATCAGATAGATAAAATGCTCTATTGTCTTTTGTTAAGAGTTTCATGCTATTTTTATTAAGCCTGAATGTTTGATTGTACACTTGTTACTAATTGAGGGCTGGTTTAACCCAGGGCAGGAGTTGGCAAGCTGAGGGGTTTTGGCCACATCTGGCCCAATGCCTGTTTTTGTTTAACCCATGAATCAAGAATGGTTTTTATATTTTTAAATGATTGGGGGAAACAGGTCTATTTTGTAGCTTGTGAAAATTATTAAAAAATTCAAATTCCAAGGTCCATAAATAAACTTTTATTGGAACATAGCTGCTGTGTTTGTGTAAACATGGTCTATGGCTGTTTTCATACTGTAATAGTTGACTTGAGATGTAGTGGCAGAGATTATGTAGCCTGAAAAACCTAAACTATTCACTATAATTGGCCTATTATGGCAAAAGGTTGTTGACCTGGACTAGATTTCTGAATTTAAATGTTGATACCTCTCTCCCTTCGCTTCTCCTTCCCTATGTTCCTCCTTTCTAAGTACTTCTCAGGAGGCCCCAATCTGATCAGAGGTGGCAGTCTGGTTAAAGTGAGGGTCTTGGTTTATACTTAAGTCTGAAGTGGATGAGGTTCAGAAAGAGCAGAGGAGAACTTTTTAAAAAAACTTTTTATTTTATATTATAGTCGATTAACAATGTTGTGATAGTTTCAGGTGAACAGCAAAGGGACTCAGTCATACATATACGTGTATCCATTCTCCCCAACTCCTTCTTTATCTTGGCTGCCACGTAACATTGAGCAGAATTCCCTAAGAGCAGAGAACTCGATAGAAGACAAACCTGGGTTTGGATTCTGGCTGAGCTGGATAAATATCTCTACTTAATGAACATCAGTTTTGTCATCCATAAAGCAGTAAAATACTTCATAGATGTGTACTGTGGAGTCAAAAAAATTGACTATGAACAGCCTGATATGTACTATCTTTGCAAAAAATACAAATTTCCTTTCTGTTTCCCTGTGTTCCATGCTTGTGGTTGTTGGCCTAAACTTATAGAGATAGTATGGAGACAAATAACTCCATGGAGTAGGTTTTTCCTTTGGCTCCTCTCTCAGTGGGTTGATTAAAACAGCATTTCTGGCTTAAGTGAAATTTCTCTCAATACTGCACTAAGGCAATTTCAGCATAGGTCTGAGAAAGTCTGCCTGCCAAGTAATATTGTGGCTGATGTGTGGAATTTGTGCCTTTAATGACTTTTCATTGTTTTGCTGAAGTTCATCAACTTTGTTTTCATGTCCTCCATTAGCTCTTTTTAAAAAGTAAAAAATGTATGTCTAAATTTACATTTATAATGAATCCCACTATCCTATAATATGTCTTTTTTTGGTGGATATCCCTAAAACAAGATCCTGGTCACTCTCAACATATTTTTTTTTGACCAAAATGCCCCGAAATTCTTTGACCATAAACTCATCTTTTAAAAAATTAATTTTTATTGGAGTATGCTGCTGCTGCTAAGTCACTTCAGTCGTGTCTGACTCTGTGTGATCCCATAGACGGCAGCCCACCAGGCTCCCCCGTCCCTGGGATTTTCCAGGCAAGAACACTGGAGTGGGTTGCCATTTCCTACTCCAATGCATGAAAGAGAAAAGTGAAAATGAAGTCGCTCAGTTTGTCTGACTGTTAGCGATCCCATGGACTGCAGCCCACCAGGCTACTCCGTCTATTGGATTTTCCAGGCAAGAGTACTGGGGTGGGGTGCCATTGCCTTCCCCGTTATTGGAATATAGTTGTGACCATATGCTCTTAAAGATATACTATAAACCTTAAGCAATTTGCTGTGTTTTTTAAGTGCTACTCTTTTTCGCTATGCCAAAAAGTATAACAAAGTTCTTGCTGTTAAAAATGCCTCCATGATTATTATTATATCTCAGATTTCTTTTTGTTCTGGATCTAAGCCACAGTGATAACTTCGTTCATTCCATGAATTCTGAGTCTATTTCGCTAAAATAGACAACAGCTGAACCATACTTACATCATAATCTAATGACCTAACAGTGTATAAAATAACGTTATAAATCTGGTTCCTTTTTTTGAGAAGGAAATTTACTTAAAATACAATTTTCTTTTATACTAACAAAAGTTTTCACCATGATTTATATATATATATATATGTATGTATATAGATGAGATGGCTGGATGGCATCACCAATGCAATGGACATGAACTTGAGCAAACTTCAGGAGATGATGAGGAACAGGGAGGCCTGCCGTGCTACAGTCTATGAGGTCACAAAGAGTCAGACACGACTGGGTGACTGAACAACAGCAACATATACATGTATATTTTTATATTTGATCTCTAGAGATAATATTAAATATTAAGTTTTAGACAATGTTTAGAGTTTTTGCTAAACAGACTCAGTCCTAGTGTCAAAACTAGCTTTGACAATTAGAATGAGCTTTGCTTTTTCATCTTTATGAAGTAAGAATGACTTTAATTTCACAATCTTAATCCCAGGTTCATGATTGCATAAAGGAAGCACCAAGAGCAGGAGGGAGCCCTTTAAGTCTGGAAGGAGCAGAGAGTGAGAGTTCCCTCACAGCTGGCACAGAACATAGATCTCCTCCCTGCAGTACCCTGAGGTGGCAGGGCTGCTGATGGGGCTGGTCATGGGTAACTGGGTACTGTTCCTTGAGAGCCATGGTATGGGACTGTGGGGGAGTCCTTTCATATAAATCACGTGATATGTGCAGTTCTTTGTGACTGGCTTCTTTCACACAGCACGTTTTCAAGATTCAGCCATGTGCAGCATGTATCAGTACACATTTCCTTTTACTGCTGAATAATAGTCCACTGTATGGACATATCACATTTTATTTATCCAATTATCAGTTGAGGGACATTAGTTTGGGGAAAATAATATAAGGGCCCATGCATGGCAATTTTGGTTTAATTCTCTCACTCTCTTTTTCCAGCTCAATGAAGGGAGCCACTAGGTATATGTATCTGCTCTAGTGTGCCAAACTTGTCCTCAGGGGAGCTATTCTAAGGTCTAGACTGGAGGATGAAGAGCTAATAAATCATTTTGTCCTCTGCACAAAGCTTCATCTTCCAAATTAAACTTAATCAGCACTGAAAGTATATTTGGGTTTCTTATTCCTTAGTAATATTTCTCAGTTAATCCAGAACCCAGGTGGGAAGAGAAAGACTTTTACCAAAAGGAGTGTGGGTCTCATTGCTTGGCACTCAAAAGCCAACAAACAAGCCAGGTTGGTGGAAAGGAAAGTTGGCTTTATTTCAGATATCTGCAACCTTGGTGGAGGAGGGTGGTGGACATCTGTCCAAAGGCTAACTACCCCACACTGGCAACCAGTGGGGCAAGAGCTTTTATAGACAAAAGGAGGGGGCTACATGCAGAAACAGCATAGTCAGCTCTAAAAGTCATCTTCAAACTGGTCATCGTGGTCTGACCACAGCATCTTAATTGTTTTAGGTACAGTTAATCTGCAGTTCCAGGGCCCATTTGTTCCCATTTCTTTGAGGCCAGTTCTCAGAATTGTGGCAGCTTATGTCGTGGGTACATCTGGTCATCATGTAGTTAACTTTCCCACCTGGGGTTTCTGTATCTATAAGACAACTCACAGGATATGGCTCAGAATATTACCTATTGTCCTTAAGAAGGAACTAAGGTTCCTTGACTACGCTTAATGATTATATTATTATTATTTTGTCTCCTTTTACTGTTTTCCTTTGTTTTTATATGTTCTTATTTCTCTGATTAAACTTATTCTTTGACTAAAGCTTCCCACAGATAAAAGGGAGGGAAAAGGACATGGGGTAGGGACAAGGACTGTAGGGTCCTGCTCCATTTAGGCCTATTTGTGAGTTCCCTTCAAAGATCTGACCAATAGCAACCCCCTAGAATAATCAATCTCCTCAAAATGTCATGACTTTCACACAAATGAAGAGGAATAAAATGAATATTGGACATGGTTGTTAACAGGTATACAACAAGTTATTTCTTGATAAATAACTGGTTTACTGCCCTTAGTTAGACATAGGTCAGGGTTAAGTACTCCTCATCCCTCACTACTAGGTTATAATGAAAGTTTCAGACAAAATTAGACCACCCATACAGATGTCATGGAGCATGAACTTCTCAGCAAGCGGGCACACAAAGTTCATACAGTCTGTCCTGTTTGGTTAGATGGAGGCCCAGTCTGTCTCCTTAGGTTCTGAAGCATCTCTCACATAAAAGGTTCATTCTGAGGCATGGGTGTCAGTATTTTGGAGTCAGGATGTGGGTGACTTCGTCACTGTTCCTCAGGCAGCTGAATCCTCTGAATCAATGGCTGAACATAGGAGGCTGAGGGCCAAAACTGGGCACCATCCCTTAGGCACAGGCACTAAAATTCCTAGATTCTTTTTCCATTTTTAAAATTATTTTACTTTTAAAACTTTAAAGTTTTTTATTGAAATATAGTTGATTTACAATATTTTGTTAGTTTCAGGTATATAGCAAAGTGATTCAGTTATACATACATATTTTTTTCAGATTACTTTCCATTACAGATTAATATAAGATACTGAATAGTGTTCTCTGTGTTATACAATACATCTTGTGGCTTATCTGGTTTTTGTATAGTAGTTTATATTTGTATCCCTGGTGACTCAGATGGTAAAGCCTGCAATATGGGAGACCTGGGTTCTATCCCTGGGTTGGGAAGATCCTCTGGAGAAGGAAATGGCAACCCACTCCAGTACCCTTGCCTGGAAAATCTCATGGATGGAGTAGCCTGGTATGCTACAGTCCATGGGGTTGCAAAGAGTTGGACACGACTGAGCGACTTCACTTTCCTTTCTTTCCTTTCCTTTCCTTTCCTTTTGTATCTGTTAGTCCTATACTCTTAACTTACCCCTTCCCTCCCCCACTTTCCCCTTTTTAACCATAATTTTTTTTACTATGTCGGTGAATCAGTTTCTGTTTCATGTATAGATTCATTTTTATTATTTTTTTTTAAGTTCTACATATAAGTGATATCATACAATGTTTGTCTGACTTTTGATTTTCTCTGGGTCCATTCATATTGCTGTGAACAGCAATATTTTGTTCCCTTTTATGGTGGAGTAATATTTCATTTCGATGATCCAATGGANATTCTACATATAAGTGATATCATACAATGTTTGTCTGACTTTTGATTTTCTCTGGGTCCATTCATATTGCTGTGAACAGCAATATTTTGTTCCCTTTTATGGTGGAGTAATATTTCATTTCGATGATCCAATGGATGTTGGTAATTTGATCTCTGGTTCCTCTGCCTTTTCTAAATCCAGCTTGAACATATGGAAGTTTATGGTTCAGGTACTGTTGAGGCCTGGCTTGAAGAATTTCGAGGATTACTTTGCTAGCATGTGAGATGAGTGCAATTGTGCAGTAGTTTGAACATTCTTTGGCATTGCCCTTCTTTGAGATTGGAATGAAAACTGACCTTTGCCAGTCCTGTGGCCACTGCTGAGTTTTCCAATTTGCTGGCATACTGAGTGCAGCACTTTCACAGCATCATCTTTTAGGATTTGAAATAGCTCAACTGGAATTCTATCACCTCCACTAGCTTTGTTCATAGGGATGCTTCCTAAGGTCCACTTGACTTCGCATTCCAGGATGTCTGGCTCTAGGTGAGTGATCACACCATGGTGGTTATCTGGGTCATGAAGATCTTTTTTGTATGGTTCTTCTGTGTATTGTTTCACTTCTTCTAATATCTTCTGCTTCTGTTAGGTCCATATCATTTCTGCCGCTGATTGTGCCCATCTTTGCATGCAATGTTCCCTTGTTATCTCTAATTTTCTTGAAGAGATCTCTAGTCTTTCCCATTCTATTGTTTTCCTCTATGTCTTTGCATTGATCACTGAGGAAGGCTTTTTTCTGTCTCTCTGCTATTCTTTGGAACTCTGCATTCAAATGGGTATATCTGTGTGGATCACAACAAACTGGAAAATTCTTCAAGAGATGGGAATACCAGACCACCTTATCTGTTTCCTGAGAAATCTGTATGCAGGTCGAGAAGCAACAGTTAGAACCAGACATGGCACAACAGACTGGTTCCAAATTGGGAAAGGAGTACATCAAGGCTGTGTATTGTCACCCTGCTTATTTAACTTTTATGGAGAATACATCATGTGAAATGTTGGGTGGATGAAGCACAAGCTGGAATCAAGATTGACAGGAGAAATGCCTGTCAGATATGTAGATGACATCAGCCTTATGGCCAAAAGTGAAGAGGAGCTAATAAGCCTCTTGATGAAAGTAAAAGAGGAGAGTGAAAAAACTTAAAACTCAACATTCACAAAACTAAGATCATGGCATCCAGTCACATCACTTCATGGCAAATAGATTGGGAAATAGTGAGAGACTTTATTTTCTTGAGCTCCAAAATCACTGCAGATGGTGACTGCAGCCATGAAATTAAAAGATGCTTGCTCCTTGGAAGAAAAGCTATGAACAACTTAGCATATTGAAAAGCAGAGACATTACTTTGCCAACAAAGGTCCATCTAGTCAAAGCTATGGTTTTTCCAATAGTCACGTAAGGATGTGAGAGTTGGACCAAAAGAAAGCTGAGCGTCAAAGAATTGATGGTTTTGAACTGTGGTGTTGGAGAAGACTCTTGAGAGTCCCTTGGACTGCAAGGAGATCAAACCAGTCCATCCTAAAGGAAATCAGTCCTGACTATTCATTGGAAGGACTGATGCTGAAGCTTAAACTCCAATACTCCAATACTTTGGCCACCTGATGTGAAGAACTGACTCATCTGGAAAGATTCTGATGCTGGGAAAGATTGAAGGCAGGAGGAGAAGTGGACAACAGAAGATGAGACGGTGGATGGCATCACCGCCTCTATGGACATGAGTTTGAGCAAGCTCCAGGAGTTGGTGATGGACAAGGAAGCCTGGCGTGCTGCACTCCATGGGGTCACAAAGAGTCAGACATGACTGAGCGACTGAACTGAATATTTCACTTCATATGTATATGTATATATATACAACATCTTCTTAAATCAATCAGATGGGTATTTAGGTTGTTTCCATGTCTCGGCTATTACAAATAGTACTGCTATGAACACTGGGGTTCACGTGTCTTTTTGAATTAGACTTTTTGTCTTTTTCACATATATGCCAAGGAGTAGGAAGGACTGCTGAATCATATGGTAATTCTAGTTTTAGTTTTTAAGGAACTTCCATACTATTTTGCATACTGGCTGCACCAGTTTACATTCCCACCAGCCGGGTTCCCTTTTCTCCACACCCTCTCCGGTGTTTATCATTTGTAGACTTCTCTAAGATGGCCATTCTCACTGTTGTGAGGTGATCATTGTGGTTTTGATTTGCATTTCTCTATTACCAAGAAAATCTCTGTTCCAGCAAAGAGTGAATAAAATACTTTAGTCTCTCCACATATCCTGTTGTTGCTGTTGTTTCGTTGCTCAGTCATGTCTGACTCTCAGGGACTGAAGTATGCCAGGCTTCTCTGTCCTTCCCCATCTCCTGGAGTTTGCTCAAACTCACATCCATTGAATCGGTATGCCATCCAACCATCTCGATCTCTGCCGCCCCCTTCTCCTTTTACCTTTAATCTTTCCTAGCATCAGGATCTTTTCCAGTGAATCGACTCTTCACAAAAGGTGGCCAGCTTCAGCTTCAGCATCCCTCCTTCCAATGAATATTCAGGGTTGATTTCCTTTAGAATTGACTGGTTTGATCTCCTTGCAGTGCAAGGGAATCTCAAGAGTCTTCTCCAGCACTACAAATTGAAAGCATCAATTCTTTGGTGTGCTCCTTCTTTATGGTCCAACTCTCATATTTGTATGTGATTACTGGAAAAACAATAGCTTCGACTAGATGGATTTTTGTTGGTAAAGTGATGTCTCTGCTTTTTAAAATGCTGTGTAGGTTTGTCCCTATTTCCATTTTTTCCCCATCTATTTGCCATGAAGCGATGGGACCAGATGCCATGATCTTAGATTTTTGAATGTTGAGTTTTAAGCCAGCTTTTTTTTTTTTTTTTTTCACTCTCTTCTTCCACTTTCATCAAGGGGCTCTTTAGTTCTTTTTCACTTTCTGCCATTAGGGTGGTGTCATCTGCATATCTGAGGTTGTTGACATTTCTCACAGTAATCTTGATTCCAGCTTGTGCTTCATCCAGCCCAGCATTTCACATGATGTATTCTGTTTATAATTTAAATAAGCAAGATGACAATATACAGCCTTACATACTCCTTTCCCAATTTTGAACCAGTTTTCCATGTCCAGTTCTAACTGTTTCTTCTTGACCTGTATATAGGTTTCTCAGGAGGCAGATAAGGTGGTCTGGTATTCCCATCTCTCAAAGAATTTGCCACAGTTTGTTTTGATCCACACAGTCAAAGGATTTTGTGTAGTCAATGAAGCAGAAGTCTTTCTGGAATTCTCTTGCTTATTTCTATGATTCAACAGATGTTGGCAATTTGATCTCTAGTTCCTCTACCTTTTCTAAATCCAGCTTGTATATCTGGAAGCTCTTGGTTCACATATTGTTGAACTCTAGCTTGGACAATTTTGAGCATTACCTTTCTAGCATGTGAAATAACTGCAGTTATACAGTGGAAACAGTATCAGACTTTATTTTTTGGGGCTCCAAAATCACTGCAGGTGGTGATTGCAGCCATGAAATTAAAAGACGCTTACTCCTTGGAAGAAAAGTTATGACGTACCTAGATAGTATATTCAAAAGCAGAGACATTACTTTACTGACTAAGGTCCATCTAGTCAAGGCTATGGTTTTTCCTATGGTCATGTATGGGTGTGAGAGTTGGACTGTGAAGAAGGCTGAGTGCCGAAGAATTGATGCTTTTGAACTGTGGTGTTGGAGAAGACTCCTGAGAGTCCCTTGGACTGCAAGGAGATCCAACCAGTCTATTCTGAAGGAGATCAGCCTTGGGATTTCTTTGGAAGGAATGATGCTAAAGCTGAAACTC
>SJYX01005672.1:119857-142769 GCA_006410675.1 Oreotragus oreotragus | reverse complement strand
ACAGTCCTTCCAATGAATATTCAGGGTTGATTTCCTTTAGAATTGACTGGTTTGATCTCCTTGCAGTGCAAGGGAATCTCAAGAGTCTTCTCCAGCACTACAAATTGAAAGCATCAATTCTTTGGTGTGCTCCTTCTTTATGGTCCAACTCTCATATTTGTATGTGATTACTGGAAAAACAATAGCTTCGACTAGATGGATTTTTGTTGGTAAAGTGATGTCTCTGCTTTTTAAAATGCTGTGTAGGTTTGTCCCTATTTCCATTTTTTCCCCATCTATTTGCCATGAAGCGATGGGACCAGATGCCATGATCTTAGATTTTTGAATGTTGAGTTTTAAGCCAGCTTTTTTTTTTTTTTTTTCACTCTCTTCTTCCACTTTCATCAAGGGGCTCTTTAGTTCTTTTTCACTTTCTGCCATTAGGGTGGTGTCATCTGCATATCTGAGGTTGTTGACATTTCTCACAGTAATCTTGATTCCAGCTTGTGCTTCATCCAGCCCAGCATTTCACATGATGTATTCTGTTTATAATTTAAATAAGCAAGATGACAATATACAGCCTTACATACTCCTTTCCCAATTTTGAACCAGTTTTCCATGTCCAGTTCTAACTGTTTCTTCTTGACCTGTATATAGGTTTCTCAGGAGGCAGATAAGGTGGTCTGGTATTCCCATCTCTCAAAGAATTTGCCACAGTTTGTTTTGATCCACACAGTCAAAGGATTTTGTGTAGTCAATGAAGCAGAAGTCTTTCTGGAATTCTCTTGCTTATTTCTATGATTCAACAGATGTTGGCAATTTGATCTCTAGTTCCTCTACCTTTTCTAAATCCAGCTTGTATATCTGGAAGCTCTTGGTTCACATATTGTTGAACTCTAGCTTGGACAATTTTGAGCATTACCTTTCTAGCATGTGAAATAATTGCAGTTATACAGTGGAAACAGTATCAGACTTTATTTTTGGGGGCTCCAAAATCACTGCAGGTGGTGATTGCAGCCATGAAATTAAAAGACGCTTACTCCTTGGAAGAAAAGTTATGACGTACCTAGATAGTATATTCAAAAGCAGAGACATTACTTTACTGACTAAGGTCCATCTAGTCAAGGCTATGGTTTTTCCTATGGTCATGTATGGGTGTGAGAGTTGGACTGTGAAGAAGGCTGAGTGCCGAAGAATTGATGCTTTTGAAGTGTGGTGTTGGAGAAGACTCTTGAGAGTCCCTTGGACTGCAAGGAGATCCAACCAGTCTATTCTGAAGCTGATCAACCCTGGGATTTCTTTGGAAGGAATGATGCTAAAGCTGAAACTCCAGTACTTTGGCCACCTCATGAGAAGAGTTGACTCACTGGAAAAGACTCTGATGTGGAAGGGATAGGGGGCAGGAGGAGAAGGGGATGACAGAGGATGAGATGGCTGGATGGCATCACGGACTCAATGGATGTGAGTCTGAGTGAACTCCAGGAGCTGGTGATGGACAAGGAGGCCTGGCGTGCTGCAGTTCATGGGGTTGCAAAGAGTCAGACATGACGGAGCGACTGAACTGAACTGATACAGTAGTTTGAACATTCTTTACCAATAAGAACTCTTCTAACATCAAGATGCTAATTAACAAAGTCTCCTGATAATGAAAGATAAAGAACTTGCATGATACACTTTCTGATTAGCATGCTGGCTGGCCCCCTGAGGGGGTGGGGAAGTTTCAAAGAAGGGCATTTGACCTGAGTCTGTCTCTTGTGTTCTGTAGAGCACACAGCCTCTGCAAATGGCTGGTTCAATGTCTTTGCAGCAAAGGACTTCAAAAATATGCTGATTTGGGTTATTGACTATTTTGAGCTGAAGGCTCTTGAAAAACAGAAAGTGTTAGAGGAGCTTTCTTTGAACTCACCTTATCTGCCTAAAGACAGATTCACCAAAAGTAATCCAACTGTCTTAGATTCCCATCTTGCTAGTTTTATCAACTGGGAAAGACTGACTCATCACAGGAGAAGAGACCTGAAGTCAACACCACACCCTGACACATTTGTCACAAACTATCATCTCTTCCATCTGTTCTAAGGCCCATTTATCATTCCTAAAAATCAGTTACTCTTTCCAAAATGGCTTACATCCCTCTATCACTACCTTATAAAGACTGTATATAAGCTCTCAGATTGCATATCTTTTGGGGATATTCTTTTTGCCACATCTCTGTAATATTAAAAATTACTAAATTTGTGTTCCCTTTGTTAATTTGCCTGTTGCCAGTTTATTTATTGACCCAGATATCATACCTAGAGGCTTCCCTGCTGGCTAAGTGGTAAAGAATCCATCTGCCAATGCAGGAGACACAGGAGACAAATGTTTGATCCCTGGGGCGGGAACATCCCCTGGAGAAGAAAATGACAACCCACTCCAGTATTCTTTTGAGGGAAATCCCATGGACAGAGGAGCCTGGTGGGCTAGAGAGTCCATGGGGTTGCAAAGAGCTGGATATGACTTACAACTAAACAACGTCATATCCAGAAGAGATGGAAAAAATTTCTGCCCCTACAAAGGTTTGTAAGCTTGTATTTGCCCATAAACAGAAGAAAAACACAATAACAAGTTTCCTATTTTCATACATATTTGAATTCTCCAATAAAGAGAAAGTATAAAATTTATAAGCAATTTTATTTTTTCCATTTATTGTTTGATCATCAATTATGTTATTTTTTTCCTTCCTTTTCAATGTTTGAATATAATCCTTATTATCTGTTATAAATTGAATGATTTAGGATTTCTTAGTTCCTGCTGCCTGCCTCTAACATTTTAAATTTTTCCTCAGGTAAATTAGTGGTCATAGTTCAATTTTCACTGGAGGCTTGGTTGAATACTATTATTATCATAACTACCATTTCATTGGTTTCCCTAACCCAAATTATTCCGTGTCTCATCTTTTTTTCAGAAATTATAGCATTTTGCACAAGGATTTTTTTTTTTTCAGCTCTTTGTTCACAAGTTTATGATGAAAAACACTGCAGTGCCCTTGTGCAGTAACATCATCTTGCACAGGTTTTAAAGATGGCAAATTGTATCCCTCAAAACGAATGATTTATAGGAGCCCAAGTTGTGAACTGGTGAGTTCAATGAAGACATAATTAAAATAATGCCCTTTGTTGTCTGTCGTGTCCGACTCTTTGTGGCCCCATGGACTGTAGCCCCCCAGCCTCCTCTGTCCTTGGAGTTTTCTGGGCAAGAATACCAGAGCGAATTGCCATTTCCTGCTCCAGGGGATCTTTCCAACCCAGAGATCCAACTGCATCTCCTGCATTGGCAGGCAGATTCTTTACTACTAGCATCACTTTAGGGATTGGTTGTATCTACAAGATCTTCCTGGGTAAGAGAGTTCTTTTTAGGACAAAGTTAGCTTGGGCTTCCCTTGTGGTTCAGTTGGGAAAGAATCCACCTGCAATGCAGGAGACCTGGATTCAATCCCTGGGTTGGGAAGATCCCCTGGAGAAGGGAAAGGCTACTTGCTCCAGTATTCTGGCCTGGAGAATTCCATGGACTATACAGTCCATGGGATCACAAAGAGTTGGACATGACTGAGTGCCTTTCACTTTCAGTGTGGCCTGGTACAGGGACTCTCCTGATGATTAAAATTTCTTCTACTCACCTCCCATGTTCTCCACTAGGAGTCCTTCTTAGTCCACACCCTCACTCTGATAGAAGAACAAGTTTTGCCTGCTGCTCTGCCTCTGTCTATTCCCAGCCACTTTTGAAAGGTGTAATAAGTACTTATGGAGAATGCGTTCCATAGGGTAAGATGGGTCCTGAAAGCATCAGTCTTGTCTGAGCCACATTCAAGACAGAGCCAACCTTACTCATCTCAAGAGAATTCTACTTGTCACATTCAGGTAAACAAAAATCAAAAGTGTTTGGGATTTCTTTAATTTTGTCTTGGGGCTAAGTGACAGAATTTCTGGTATTGAAGTAAAAAAATGATTTTTAAAAATTAATTTGATGTGTTGTGATATGATTCACATACTCCATCTAGTTGTCCTTTCTTGGGACATGTTCAGCTTCATTATATGTTTCCACAGTCTGGAAAAGCTGCCCCTCATGTTCTTGCTGCCTCCTATTTTGTGCAGCAATTGCTTCAATGGTCCATTTCAATTTTTAGTCATATTAACTGCTTCAGGAGTGTTGTTTGGAAACATGAACAAAACCATCAATGGCTTTTCACTTGACTCATTCCACATTGCTTAAAATACATCCCCAAATTTGTGGTTATGTTAGTTAGGAGTATGTTCTCTGGACAACTCAGGCTTCTAGACTTTTCACTGGGGTCTCTTGTTGTGCCCTTGGTCTGACTGAGCAGGCAAAGCTTAAGCCAGAATGATTGTCAAAACTAGTAAAGAAAAGCCTCTTAAGTCTCCCAATGCCAGTTATGTCTCAGGATGTGTCTGCTAACCAAAGTGAATTGTTCCCATCATGTCTTTATTCAGCTCATCAGACCATGGTTGGGACAAGAGTCACCACCTTCAAGGCTTATGCAGTTTGTGATTTCCGCCACCAGCACTTCTCTCTTTGGGCTGTGACTGGTGGATGGCATGGCAGATCCATTCTTGAATCATGCCAACAGTATTTACATGAGTAAGGTAGGTAGGAACTAACTGAATGACCTCATAGAGTTGCTGTAAGAGTTAAATGAGATAATGCATGTAAAACCCTTTGCACAGAGCCTAGAACATAGTAATTGCTCAGTAAATGTTATTGGTGATCATATCAGGACACATACATCTTTCAAAACTTAGCTCCAACATTGCCTCCTCTGTGAAGTCTCCTTGACAAATTCCCAAAAGCATGGATATAAAAAGTCACTGGGGTTGCTTAAGACTTTTCACCTTAACAAAGATCTTTCCTCTCCATCATCTCATTTGATTTCTATGACTGCCATGGGAGGTTATTATTATTATTCCCATCTGACAGATGGCAAGACCAAAGCTCAACAGGATTAAATGACTTTACTGAAGCCACAAAGGACATGAATCCAAGTCCTATCAATACTAGTCTATTGTTTTGTCCACTACAACACTGTGGTAGCAAACATGATCTGTAGTTCTTAGTTATTCATTGGCAATAGAGGAGAAAGGGGTAGAAAATTCAGTAGGCGAGGAGTACATGGCCTAGGAGAGAAGTTTGTATTAACAGCCGGTAAACATCATTTGCCAGCTGCGACATCTTTGGCAAGATACCTAATCTCTCAGTGCCTTCATTTCCTCTGTCAAATTGGAATATTACCCTATCACTAGAATAACCTTCAATCTCCTTAGTTAATATATGTAAAACGCTTAGAACAGGACTTGGCATAGAGTGGTATTCAAGACAAATTATCTTTTTAAAAAAAAAGTTGAAGAAAAAACCATGAGTTAGGAAGGAATCAACCTTTTTTTGTGTGTGTGTGTATTTTATTTTTTTTAATATCATATATTAATTTATTTATTTTTAATTTTTTTTTTGTATTTATTTTTTTACACGAACGGATTTCAAAAGCTTGTAACTGGGTTTTCCTTAAGTACCCAAAGACTGTATTTATATATGAAATAAATTGCCAGTGGTTTGTCAAGTTTGGCTATGGGCTGGGCACATCTTTTTCTCAAAGTAGCCTCATGAAAATAGGCTGCTGCTAAACACAGGGACCTTATTAGGACAAATCAGAAAATAGATGAGAGAGCTATTATACCATGTGGTCTGTACTTATTAAGAATCTTTAGAAAGAAGACAAAAAGCTAAAATGTCACAGAAGAGAAACTGAGAAGTTGAGTTAGGTATGCAACACAATGCCAAACCATTTAACTTCCCTCCATTGGCAATGAGAGAAAGCGTTTCTAAAATGAAATGATGTTAGAGGAATTCCCTGGTGGTCCAGTGCTTAGGACTCTGTGCTTTCACTGTTCTGGTTGGGAAACAAAGATCATGCAAGTTGTAAGCCCAAAAACAAAAAAGTAAAGTGAAATGATTTTAGTAGATATAGTGATTTGTTTGACTTTGTTACTAAAAATTGTCTGTGCAAGCTGGTTGTGTAGCCATGGCATCAGTTGGGTTTCCATGGTTATGAAAAATAATTACTCTCCCACAAATAATCTTTGCAACAGAGAAGTCCTTGATTATGATTTTTACAGTTGTATTGTAATTCAAAGAATGTTATTTCTTTGAAATAACAATGTTAAAACTTAACATTTAACTATTTTTTTTTCTGGAATTGGTCATATTCTAAAGTATAGAGCTTAGGTGGCTCAGCCAATAAAGAATTTGTCTGCAATGCAGGAAACCCTAGTTCAATCCCTCGGTCAAAAGATCCCCTGAAGAAGGAAATGGATACCCACTCCAGTATTTTTGCCTGGAGAATCCCATAGACAGAGGAGCCTGGTGGGCTACAGTCCACGGGATCATGAACACCTGGACATGCCTGAAGTAACTGAACAACAACAATCTATTTAAATAGATAAATGGACAACTACAAAGACCTCAATAAGAAAATTGTGAATGATGGTAAGAGAGAGAAGAAACATAAATGATAAGTAAACAAACATAGCAGTTTTGGTCAAAAGGCTCATTCTCATTCAGTTCAGTTCAGTCACTCAGTCATGTCTGACTCTTTGCGACCCCATGAATCACAGCATGCCAGGCCTCCCTGTCCATCACCAACTCCCGGAGTTCACTCAAACTCACATCCACTGAGTCGGTGATGCCATCCAGCCATCTCATCCTCTGTTGTCCCCTTCTCCTGCCCTCAACCCCTCCCAGCATCAGGGTCTTTTCCAATGAGTCAGCTCTTCACATAAGGTGGCCAAAGTATTGGAGTTTCAGCTTCAGCATCAGTCCTTCTCATTAGTTATCAACAAAATGTGGTGCAGTGGTAAAGAATCCGCTTGCCAATGCAGGAGTTGCAGGTTCTATCCCTGGATTGGGAAGATCCCCTGGAGAAGGGACAGGCTACCTACTCCAGTATTCTTGTCTGGAAAATCCCATGGACAGATGAGCCTAGTAGGCTGTAGTCCATGGAGTCGCAAAAAGTCAAACACGACTTAGCAACTGCAGATGCATGCATGCACAGATAAAAGTAAGATAAAACTAAAACTTCTTCAAATGAGTGTACTATCCAAAGCAATCCACAGATTCAATGCAATCCCTATCAAGGTACCAATGGTATTTTACACAGAATACCATTTGTTCTAGCTAATAATGTCACAGTTTGTATGGAAATACAAAAAACCTCAAATAGCCAAAGCAATCTTGAGAAAGAAGAATGGAACTGGAGGAATCAACCTGCCTGATTTCAGACTACACTACAAAGCTACAGTCATCAAGACAGTTTGTGTACTGGCACAAAGACAGAAATATGGATCAATGAAACAAAATAGAAAGCCCAGAGATAGATCCACATACCTATGGACATCTTATCTTTGACAGTTCAGTTCAGTTCAGTTCAGTTGCTCAGTCGTGTCCAACTCTTTGCAACCCCATGAATTGCAGCACGCCAAGCCTCCCTGTCCATCACCATCTCCCGGAGTTCACTCAGACTCAAGTCCATCAAGTCAGTGATGCCATCCAGCCATCTCATCCTCGGTCATCCCCTTCTCCTCCTGCCCCCAGTCCCTCCCAGCAGCAGAGTCTTTTCCAATGAGTCAACTCTTTGCATGAGGTGGCCAAAGTACTGGAGTTTCAGCTTTAGCATCATTCCTTCCAAAGAAATCCCAGGGTTGATCTCCTTCAGAATGGACTGGTTGGATCTCCTTGCAGTCCAAGGGACTCTCAAGAGTCTTCTCCAACACCACAGTTCAAAAGCATCAATTCTTCGGCGCTCAGCTTTCTTCACAGTCCAACTCTCACATCCATACATGACCACAGGAAAAACCATAGCCTTGACTAGGCGGACCTTAGTCGGCAAAGTAATGTCTCTGCTTTTGAATATACTATCCAGGTTGGTCATAACTTTTCTTCCAAGGAGTAAGCGTCTTTTAATTTCATGGCTGCAGTCACCATCTGCAGTGATTTTGGAGCCCAAAAAAATAAAGTCTGACACTGTTTCCACTGTTTCCCCATCTATTTCCCATGAAGTGATGGGACCGGATGCCATGATCTTCGTTTTCTGAATGTTGAGCTTTAAGCCAACTTTTTCGCTCTCCTCCTTCACTTTCATCAAGAGGCTTTTTAGCTCCTCCTCACTTTCTGCCATAAGGGTGGTGTCATCAGCATATCTGAGGTTATTGATATTTCTCCCGGCAATCTTGATTCCAGCTTGTGTTTCTTCCAGTCCAGCGTTTCTCATGATGTACTCTGCATATAAGTTAAATAAGCAGGGAGACAATATACAGCCTTGACGTACTCCTTTTCCTATTTGGAACCAGTCTGTTGTTCCATGTGCAGTTCTAACTGTTGCTTCCTGACCTGCATACAGATTTCTCAAGAGGCAGGTTAGGTGGTCTGGTATTCCCATCTCTTTCAGAATTTTCCACAGTTTATTGTGATCCACACAGTCAAAGGCTTTGGCATAGTCAATAAAGCAGAAATAGATGTTTTTCTGGAACTCTCTTGCTTTTTCCATGATCCAGCGGATGTTGGCAATTTGATCTCTGGTTCCTCTGCCTGTTCTAAAACCAGCTTGAACATCAGGGAGTTCACGGTTCACATATTGCTGAAGCCTGGCTTGGAGAATTTTGAGCATTACTTTACTAGCGTGTGAGATGAGTGCAATTGTGCGGTAGTTTGAGCATTCTTTGGCATTGCCTTTCTTTGGAATTGGAATGAAAACTGACCTTTTCCAGTCCTGTGGCCACTGCTGAGTTTTCCAAATTTGCTGGCATATTGAGTGCAGCACTTTCACAGCATCATCTTCCAGGATTTGAAACAGCTCAACGGGAATTCCATCACCTCCACTAGCTTTGTTCTTAGTGATGCTTTCTAAGGCCCACTTGACTTCACATTCCAAGATGTCTGGCTCTAGATTAGTGATCACATCCTCATGATTATCTGGGTCGTGAAGATCTTTTCTGTACAGTTCTTCTGTGTATTCTTGCCACCTCTTCTTAATATCTTCTGCTTCTGTTAGGTCCATACCATTTCTATCCTTTATCGAGCCCATCTTTGCATGAAATGTTCCCTTGGTATCTCCAATTCTCTTGAAGAGATCTCTAGTCTTTCCCATTCTGTTGTTTTCCTCTATCTCTTTGCATTGATTGCTGAAGAAAGCTTTCTTATCTCTTCTTGCTATTCTTTGGAACTCTGCATTCAGATGCTTATATCTTTTCTTTTCTCCTTTGCTTTTCACCTCTCTTCTTTTCAGTGCTATTTGTAAGGCTTCTCCAGACAGCCATTTTGCTTTTTTGCATTTCTTTTCCATGGGGATGGTCTTGATCCCTGTCTCCTGTACAATGTCACGAACCTCATTCCATAGTTCATCAGGAACTCTGTCTACCAGATCTAGGCTCTTAAATCTATTTCTCACTTCCACTGTATAATCATAAGGGATTTGATTTAGGTCATACCTGAATGGTCTAGCGGTTTTCCCTACTTTCTTCAATCAAAAATATACAATGGAGAAAAGACAATCTCTTTAACAAGTGGCGCCTAGAAAACTGGTCAACCACCTGTAAAAGAATGAAACTAGAACACTTTCTGACACCATACACAAAAATGAACTCAAAATGGATTAAAGATCTAAATGTAAAACCAGAAACTATAAAACTCCTAGATGAAAACATAGGCAAAACACTCTCTGGCCTAAACCACAGCAAGATCTTCTATTATTACGCACCTCCCAGAGTAATGGAAATAAAAGCAAAAATAAACAAATAAGACCTAATTAAACTTAAAAGCTTTTGCACAATGAAGGAAACTATAAGCAAAGTGAAAAGACAGCCTTTAGAATGGGAGAAAATAATAGCAAATGGAGCAACTGACAAAGAATTAATCTCAAAAATATATAAGCAGCTCATGCATTTCAATACCAGAAAAATAAACGACCCAATAAGAAAATGGGCCAAAGAACTAAACAGATATTTCTCCAAAGACATACAGATGACTAACAAACACATGAAACATCATGTGCTCAATGATGTGCTCAACATCACTCATTATCAGAGAAATGCAAATTAAAACCACAATGAGGTATCATCTCACGCCAGTCAGAATGGCTGCTATCAAAAAGTCTATAAACAATAAATGCTGGAGAGGGTGTGGAGAAAAGGGAACACTCTTACACTGTTGGTGGGAATGCAAGCTACTGCAGCCACTACAGAAAACAGTGTGGAGATTCCTGAAAAAATGGCAAATAGAACTACCATACAACCCAGCAATCCCACTGCTGGGCATACACACCAAGGAAACCAGAATTGAAAGAGACATGTGTACCCCAGTGTTCATCACATGACTCTTTACAATAGTTAGGACATGGAAGCAACCTAGACGTCCATCAGCAGACGAATGGATAAGAAAGTTTTGGTACATACACACAATGGAATATTACCCAGCTATTAAAAAGAATGCATTTGAATCAGTTCTAATGAGGTGGATGAAACTGGAGCCTATTAAACAGAGTGAAGTAAGTCAGAAAGAAAAACACCAATACAGTACATTAACACACATATATGGAATTTAGAAAGATGGTAACAATGACCCTATACATGAGACAGCAAAAGAAACACACATATAAAGAACAGACTTTTGGACTCTGTGGGAGAAGGCGAGGGTGGGATGATTTAAGAGAATAGTATTGAAACGTGTATATTACCACATGTGAAATAGATGACCAGTCCAAGTTCAATGCATGAAACAGGGCACTCAAAGCCAGTGCACTGGGACAACCCTGAGGGGTGGGATGGGGAGGGAGGGGAGGGGGGGTTTGGAGGCAACACACACGTACACCCGTGGTTGATTCATGTCAATCTATGGCAAAAACCACCACAAAATTAGCCTCCAATTAAAATTAATTTTTTTTAAACCTGAAGCTTCTTCTACTTCAACTGATGTGAAATTTAGCACACAGCCTTCAAAACATGCATGTTCTTTGACCCAGTAATTTCACTTGGAGTGAGTTCTTCCTTATGGCAGAAAGTGAAGAGGAACTGAAGAGCCTCTTGATGAAAGTGAAAGAGGAGAGCGAAAAAGTTGGCTTAAAACTCAACATTCAAAGAACTAAGATCATGGCATCCGGTCCCATCACTTCATGGGAAATAGACGGGGACATAATGAAACAGTGATAGACTTTATTTTCTTGGGCTCCAAAATCACTGCAGATGGTGACTGCAGCTATGAAATTAAAAGACGTTTGCTCCTTGGAAGAAAAGTTATGAACAACTTAGACAGCATATTAAAAAGCAGAGACATTACCTTGCCAACAAAGGTCCATCTAGTCAAAGCTATGGTTTTTCCAGTAGTCATGTACGGATGTGAGAGTTGGACCATAAAGAAAGTTGAGCACTGAAGAATTGATGCTTTTGAACTGTGGTGTTAGAGAAGAGTCTTGAGAGTCCCTTGGACTGCAGGGAGACCCAACCAGTCCATCCTAAAGGAAATCAGTCCTGAATATTCATTGGAAGGACTGATGCTGAAGCTGAAACTCCAATACTTTGGCTACCTGATGTGAAGAACTGATTCATCCAAAAAGACCCTGATGCTGGGAAAGATTGAAGGCAGGAGAAAGGGACAACAGAAGATGAGATGGTTGGATGGCATCACCGACTTGATGGACATGAGTTTGAGCAAGTTCTGGGAGTTGGTGATGGACAGGGAAGCCTGGCGTGCTGCAGTCCATGGGGTCACAAAGAGTAAGCCACCTGAGCTACTGACACTGAACTGAACTGACACTCTAATAATAGAAGAATGATTATAATGATTTCTTTTAAATTATTTTACAATTTCTCTTAAGCACTTGACTATGAGCTAAAGACAAATCTGAGGTCTTTGCATTTATTTTGTCATTTAGCCTTCATCAGAACTCTACAAGGCAGAAACTATTATTCCTTTTCTACAAATAAGAGACTGAGGTACAGAGAGAGGGTAAGAAACTTACTTGCCCAAGGGCACACAGACAGGAAGTGGCTCCAGCTCTAGAATCAGACCCTGAACCACTATGCTCTACTGCTTCACTCTGGAAAAGACTTAAGGCATCAGGTAGAGTTATATATAAAGAAAAGCAATGGTGGGGATGCAAAACAGGGCTAGGAGTGAGACTGAAATACATACTATGCAAGCTATACACTTGCTAAAAGAACGTCACAAATTTGCCTGGAAGCTTTCTATCAGCCTTTGAATAACGGAACATCTGATCTGTTATACAGTTTACAGTATTCATGAAGTAAAAGCAGATCAATTGCTCCAGGAAAGACCAACTATTCTTGGTAATACAGATGCAGATTTATTTCACAGAACACAGAAGGTCCTCATAAAAAGAGACAGTATGTAAGGTCATGGTTAATGACCTCAATGGCATCCTTGTGTAGACAAGACGACCACTTTTGGTGGGATGAGTGTCCCCGCTTTTCTCATAAGACACATGACCCAACATTAAAACATGGTAACAGGCAGTTGGATGTGGGCCAACCACCTTGTTCTGTACTGGCCTAAAGATTATAGAGTACCTGAGAGAGATTTAATGATTTCTTTTAAATTATTTTACAATTTCTCTTAAGCACTTGACTATGAGCTAAAGACAAATCTGAGGTCTTTGCATTTATTTTGTCATTTAGCCTTCATCAGAACTCTACAAGGCAGAAACTATTATTCCTTTTCTACAAATAAGAGACTGAGGTACAGAGAGAGGGTAAGAAACTTACTTGCCCAAGGGCACACAGACAGGAAGTGGCTCCAGCTCTAGAATCAGACCCTGAACCACTATGCTCTACTGCTTCACTCTGGAAAAGACTTAAGGCATCAGGTAGAGTTATATATAAAGAAAAGCAATGGTGGGGATGCAAAACAGGGCTAGGAGTGAGACTGAAATACATACTATGCAAGCTATACACTTGCTAAAAGAACGTCACAAATTTGCCTGGAAGCTTTCTATCAGCCTTTGAATAACGGAACATCTGATCTGTTATACAGTTTACAGTATTCATGAAGTAAAAGCAGATCAATTGCTCCAGGAAAGACCAACTATTCTTGGTAATACAGATGCAGATTTATTTCACAGAACACAGAAGGTCCTCATAAAAAGAGACAGTATGTAAGGTCATGGTTAATGACCTCAATGGCATCCTTGTGTAGACAAGACGACCACTTTTGGTGGGATGAGTGTCCCCGCTTTTCTCATAAGACACATGACCCAACATTAAAACATGGTAACAGGCAGTTGGATGTGGGCCAACCACCTTGTTCTGTACTGGCCTAAAGATTATAGAGTACCTGAGAGAGATTTGGGGTGATAGTCCTAATAACCCTCCTTTGATCAAAGGCCTGAGATTGAGACTATGTCTTTCAGCAAGTACCTAGAATTTAGTACTTATTTTGCTATACAGTTTTTATTTGCATTAGGACCACTGGATTGGAGGTAGGAATAATTTCAAAAAATATAATATAAAGTGGTCAATTATGCAGGTTTTAAAGATGATACTTAGGAAGAATTCTGATAATGTGAAAAAATTTTTCAGACTATAATATTAAGTAAATAAAGCAGGATACAAAACTATGTATAACATGATCTCAACTGTGTTTAAAATATGTTAGCAAGATATGAATCTTCAGTTTTTCTTAATATGGAATTTTAAAAAATGAGTTATTTTTGGCTGCATGGGCTTTCTTCAGTTGCAGCAAGCAGGGGCTACTCTTTGTTGTGGTGTGCAGGCTTCTCAATGTGGTGGCTTCGCTTGTTCCAGAGCATGGGCTCTAGGCACACAGGCCTCAGTAGCTGCAACTCCCGGGCTCTAGAATGCAGGCTCAGTAGTTGCGGCTCACAGGCTTAGCTGTTCCCCTAGCATAGGGCATCTTCCTGGACCAGGGATTGAATCTGTGTCCCTTGCATTGGTAGGTGGATTCTTAACCACTAGACCACCAGGGAAACCCAGAATCTTTTTTCCTTCTATTTATTGCAATAGAAGAATGGAAGATAATTTCTAGCTGAATTGGAATATCTCAGAAACAGGCAGTAGTTTTGGTTCCTAATTGCTTGGACCCTAGGTTTGATTTTCAACAAACTAAGGAGAAAGAAGGAGAAAATGGATATTCATTTGATTTGATTTATTTGGGGTGCAGGAGAAAATGGAGGGAGGCATAATAACGATGTGGAGGAAACAATGGGGCGTAGACTAGCAATGAGCAAGATTTCCAGACGGGCCTTCAGAAACCTAGAAGTTGGTCCTTAAAGTTGCCCATGAAGTGAGGGTTTAAGGCTAGGAGATTTCTGTGCTCAGGAGAGGTTAGCTGCTGAGTCCTGATACCCAATCAGATAGAACTACCACTTGAACAGCAACATGCTCATCAGCACCCCAGGGACTACACCAGTTTCTTCTTAGATACAGAGAGATGTTGCTCCTTCCTGAATTTGCATTAAATGGATAACTGCCTCAACACAAGGCTTTGCTGGCTCCCTCATTCATTACCCTGAATAAGCATCCTCTGTAAACATGCCCTAGGACACCAGTACAGGAGGGCAGTGGGTAGATGGAGGTGGGGAGAGGGAAACTCCTCTATCTAGAGAGAAAAGGTTGAGTTAGACAATCTTGAGGTTATTTTAATAGTACTTGTGCACCTCTGTGCACACACACATACACACAGGACACAGAGTACTAGGAAAAAACTACACCTCCTGCAAGGAGCCTACCTACCTTCCCTTTCTGCCCCTAAATATGAGTGTCCCCAAGGATCTACTCTTAGCCCTCTTCATTCTAGATACATTTCCCTGGGCTCATTCAGCTGCCATACAAATTCTGATGCATGCTAAATCTGAAATCACCAATATGAACCTCCTTATAATGACATCTATAATAGTTAGCACACAAGAAACACATCTAGTTTCTCATCTATAAACTTTTACCTTTGTCTTTGCTTTTGTTCCTCAATGTCTAAATTCCTGATGAATATTGTTTTGTTGTAAGAAGGAGAGTCTTGGGAAGAAAAAGAAATGATGTCTCATAAATCTCTTAACCACTCTGTGAAGGAAGTGTATTCATTCCTATCTGTACATGAGAAAATTGAGGCTTGGAACAGGTAAATACCTCATGCAAGATCAAAGAGCTTGAAGGGAAGATGATTAAGGATTAAAGCCAGGTCTATCTATCCACCTAAGAAGGAAGGTTGATGGTTTCATGTTATGGAATCAAATTCTTTGTTCCCAGGATTTGGGATAATATGTTAATCATGAAATACTAATTCTTCTCTGAGGACATGTTATATGTGAGACTAAGTCACCATAACCTTTTAACATTTTGATACTGAGTAAAGGCTGTGACTGTCTAGCTTCATCTACTCTCTGATATTACCTGGGACCTCAGGCTATCTGGCAAAAAGAAATCAGCTATAAAAAGAAACACTTCTCTGCTTGAGTGTCTGCTTTATTCTCAATTACTACCAGATGTGTCAGTTTCCCAAACATCAAACAATTCTGCAATACCAGCTAGATGTCTTACAACTTAATTCTGACACTACCTACCTTTAGAAAGTATCAGATCCCACAGGGTTAAAGGCTCAGTTCCATAAGGCTGTCCTCTCTGACCCCCCTTCCCCCACTTCAGACACCAATTGAAAGTCTAGGTTGTTACCTGTGCTTCCCACTGTTGTTGAACCAAAGTTTCTGTACCTGATGCACAGCGAAGCCAAACAAACTGAAACATCAGTTTGGAGGAGAGAAAAATTTATTACAAGAGCCAATCAAGGATAATGGGCTGCTCATGCTCAAAAGACGGAACTCTCCAATGTGTTTCAGGGAAGAGTATTTAAAAGCAAATTTGGAGTGGGAGCCACAGGGTGTGTGACCTTCTTTTGATTCATTGGTGGTGAGGTAACACGTCTGAGGTCAAGGGCAGCTGCCTAGAGTGCCAGGCTGCAACGGCACAGGAACAGCCGAGAGGAGCTACCCCCTGTCCGAGGTCAGGGGTGATGGCCGAGAGGAGCTACCCCACGTTCGAGGCAAGGGACAACGGCTGAGAGGAGCTACTCCACGTCAGAGACCAAGGGCGGTGCCCGAGGCCAGGAGTGGCAGCCGGGAGGAACAACCCCACGTCCAAGGAGTGGTGGCTGCAGTGGGCACAGGAGGGCCTAGAGGAGCCATCACATGTTGAAGGTTAGGAAGGGCGGCGGTGAGGAGATATCCCTTGTCCAAGGTAAGGAGCAGCGGCTGCGCTTTGCTGGAGCAGCCGTGAAGAGATACCCCATGCCCAAGGTAAGAGAAACCCAAGTAAGATGGTAGGTGTTGCAAGACGGCATCAGGAGGCAGACACACTGAAACCATACTCACAGAAAACTAGTCAATCCAATCACACTAGGACCACAGTTCAGTCAGTTCAGTCGCTCAGTCATGTCCGACTCTTTGCGACCCAATGAATCGCAGCACGCCAGGCCTCCCTGTCCATCACCATCTCCCGGAGTTCACTCAGACTCACGTCCATCGAGTCCGTGATGCCATCCAGCCATCTCATCCTCGGTCGTCCCCTTCTCCTCCTGCCCCCAATCCCTCCCAGCATCAGAGTCTTTTCCAATGAGTCAACTCTTCGCATGAGGTGGCCAAAGTACTGGAGTTTCAGCTTTAGCATCATTCCTTCCAAAGAAATCCCAGGGTTGATCTCCTTCAGAATGGACTGGTTGGATCTCCTTGCAGTCCAAGGGACTCTCAAGAGTCTTCTCCAACACCACAGTTCAAAAGCATCGATTCTTCGGCGCTCAGCTTTCTTCACAGTCCAACTTTCACATCCATACATGACCACAGGAAAAACCATAGCCTTGACTAGGCGGACCTTAGTCGGCAAAGTAATGTCTCTGCTTTTGAATATACTATCCAGGTTGGTCATAACTTTTCTTCCAAGGAGTAAGCGTCTTTTAATTTCATGGCTGCAGTCACCATCTGCAGTGATTTTGGAGCCCAAAAAAATAAAGTCTGACACTGTTTCCACTGTTTCCCCATCTATTTCCCATGAAGTGATGGGACCGGATGCCATGATCTTCGTTTTCTGAATGTTGAGCTTTAAGCCAACTTTTTCGCTCTCCTCCTTCACTTTCATCAAGAGGCTTTTTAGCTCCTCCTCACTTTCTGCCATAAGGGTGGTGTCATCAGCATATCTGAGGTTATTGATATTTCTCCCGGCAATCTTGATTCCAGCTTGTGTTTCTTCCAGTCCAGCGTTTCTCATGATGTACTCTGCATATAAGTTAAATAAGCAGGGAGACAATATACAGCCTTGACGTACTCCTTTTCCTATTTGGAACCAGTCTGTTGTTCCATGTCCAGTTCTAACTGTTGCTTCCTGACCTGCATACAGATTTCTCAAGAGGCAGGTTAGGTGGTCTGGTATTCCCATCTCTTTCAGAATTTTCCACAGTTTATTGTGATCCACACAGTCAAAGGCTTTGGCATAGTCAATAAAGCAGAAATAGATGTTTTTCTGGAACTCTCTTGCTTTTTCCATGATCCAGCGGATGTTGGCAATTTGATCTCTGGTTCCTCTGCCTGTTCTAAAACCAGCTTGAACATCAGGGAGTTCACGGTTCACATATTGCTGAAGCCTGGCTTGGAGAATTTTGAGCATTACTTTACTAGCGTGTGAGATGAGTGCAATTGTGCGGTAGTTTGAGCATTCTTTGGCATTGCCTTTCTTTGGAATTGGAATGAAAACTGACCTTTTCCAGTCCTGTGGCCACTGCTGAGTTTTCCAAATTTGCTGGCATATTGAGTGCAGCACTTTCACAGCATCATCTTCCAGGATTTGAAACAGCTCAACGGGAATTCCATCACCTCCACTAGCTTTGTTCTTAGTGATGCTTTCTAAGGCCCACTTGACTTCACATTCCAAGATGTCTGGCTCTAGATTAGTGATCACATCCTCATGATTATCTGGGTCGTGAAGATCTTTTCTGTACAGTTCTTCTGTGTATTCTTGCCACCTCTTCTTAATATCTTCTGCTTCTGTTAGGTCCATACCATTTCTATCCTTTATCGAGCCCATCTTTGCATGAAATGTTCCCTTGGTATCTCCAATTCTCTTGAAGAGATCTCTAGTCTTTCCCATTCTGTTGTTTTCCTCTATCTCTTTGCATTGATTGCTGAAGAAGGCTTTCTTATCTCTTCTTGCTATTCTTTGGAACTCTGCATTCAGATGCTTATATCTTTTCTTTTCTCCTTTGCTTTTCGCCTCTCTTCTTTTCAGTGCTATTTGTAAGGCTTCTCCAGACAGCCATTTTGCTTTTTTGCATTTCTTTTCCATGGGGATGGTCTTGATCCCTGTCTCCTGTACAATGTCACGAACCTCATTCCATAGTTCATCAGGAACTCTGTCTATCAGATCTAGGCCCTTAAATCTATTTCTCACTTCCACTGTATAATCATAAGGGATTTGATTTAGGTCATACCTGAATGGTCTAGCGGTTTTCCCTACTTTCTTCAATTTAAGTCTGAATTTGGAAATAAGGAGTTCATGATCTGAGCCACAGTCAGCTCCTGGTCTTGTTTTTGTTGACTGTATAGAGCTTCTCCATCTTTGGCTGCAAAGAATATAATCAATCTGATTTCGGTGTTGACCATCTGGTGATGTCCATGTGTAGAGTCTTCTCTTGTGTTGCTGGAAGAGGGTGTTTGCTATGACCAGTGCATTTTCTTGGCAAAACTCTATTAGTCTTTGCCCTGCTTCATTCCGCATTCCAAGGCCAAATTTGCCTGTTACTCCAGGTGTTTCTTGACTTCCTACTTTAGCATTCCAGTCCCCTATAATGAAAAGGACATCTTTTTTGGGTGTTAGTTCTACAAGGTCTTGTAGGTCTTCATAAAACCGTTCAACTTCAGCTTCTTCAGCATTACTGGTTGGGGCATAGACTTGGATAACTGTGATATTGAATGGTTTGCCTTGGAAACGAACAGAGATCATTCTGTCGTTTTTGAGATTGCATCCAAGTACTGCATTTCGGACTCTTTTGTTGACCATGATGGCTACTCCATTTCTTCTGAGGGATTCCTGCCCGCAGTAGTAGATATAATGGTCATCTGAGTTAAATTCACCCATTCCAGTCCATTTTAGTTCGCTGATTCCTAGAATGTCGACGTTCACCCTTGCCATCTCTTGTTTGACCACTTCCAATTTGCCTTGATTCATGGACCTGACATTCCAGGTTCCTATGCAATATTGTTCTTTACAGCATCGGATCTTGCTTCTATCACCAGTCACATGCACAACTGGGTATTGTTTTTGCTTTGGCTCCATCCCTTCATTCTTTCTGGAGTTATTTCTCCACTGATCTCCAGTAGCATATTGGGCACCTAACGACCTGGGGAGATTCTCTTTTGATATCCTATCATTTTGCCTTTTCATACTGTTCATGGGGTTCTCAAGGCAAGAATACTGAAGTGGCTTGCCATTCCCTTCTCCAGTGGACCACGTTCTATCAGACCTCTCCACCATGACCCACCCACCTTGGATTGCCCTGCAGGCATGGCTTGGTTTCATTGAGTTAGACAGGGCCCTGGTCGTAGTGTGATTAGATTGACTAGTTTTCTGTGAGTATGGTTTCAGTGTGTCTGCCCTCTGATGCTCTCTTGCAACACCTACCATCTTACTTGGGTTTCTCTTACCTTGGACGTGGGTTGTCTCTTCACGGCTGCTCCTTACCTTGGACGAGGGGTATCTCCTTACCGCTGCAGTCCCTGACCTTCAACGTGGGACAGCTCCTCTAGGCCCTCCTGCGCCTGCGCAGCCCCTGCTCCTTGGGTTGCTCCTCCCGGCCGCCGGCCGTGGCCTCGGGTGTGGGTGGCTTCTCCCAGCTGCCGCCCCTGGCCTCGGGCTCAGAATGGCTCCTCCGGGTCACCACCCCTGGCCTCGGGCGCGAGGTGGCTTCTCCCGGCCACCCCTGGCCTCGGACGTGGGGTGTCTCTTCCTGGCCGCCCCGACCTCAGACGCGGGGTGTCTCCTCCCGGCCGCCACTGACCTCGGATGAGGGGTAAAGGAAACCATAAAATAAACCAGGAAAGACTACATGCATCCCAATGTTTATGATAGTATTATTTACAATAGCCAAGATATGGAATCAATCTAAGTGCCCATCAAGAGATGAATATATAAAGAAGATGTATACATATACAATGGAATATTTGTTTCCCAGGTGGCCTAGTGGTAAAGAATCCACCTGCCAATGCAAGAGTCATAAGAGACAAGAGTTTGATCCCTGGGCCAGGAAGATCCCCTGGAGGAGGAAATGGCAACCCACTACAGTATTCTTGGCTGGAGAATCTCATGGACAGAGGAGCCTGGCAGACTACAGTCCATGGGGTCACAAGGAGTTGGTCTTGACTGAGCAACTTAGCACAAACAAATGAGATAATGCCATCTGCAACATGGATGTACCTAAAGGTTATCATACTGGGTATATACTGGGTGAAGTAAGTCAGATTGAGAAAGACATATATCACTTACACGTGGAATCTAAAAAATAATACAAATGAACCTATATACAGAACAGAAACAGAGTCAAGCACAGAAAACAAACATGGTTACCAAAGGAGGAAGTTAGCAGGGGGGATGGATCAATTAGGAATATGGGATTAACAGATACACATTATTATATATAAAAAATAAGAATTTACTGTATAGCACAAGGAACTATATTCAGTATCTTATAATAACCTATAATGGGAAAGAATCTGAAAAAATATACGTATAGCTGAATCATTTTGGTATATATCTGAAACCAACACAATATTTTAAATCAAATATACTTGTCAACAAAGGTCTGTCTAGTCAAGGCTATGGTTTTTTCAGTGGTCATGTATGGATGTAAGAGTTGGACTATAAAGAAGGCTGAGCGCAGAAAAATTGATGCTTTTGAACTGTGGTGTTGGAGAAGACTCTTGAGAGTCCCTTGGACTGCAAGGAGATCCAAGCAGTCCATCCTCAGAGAAATCAGTTCTGGGTGTTCATTGGAGGGACTGATGTTGAAGCTGAAACTCCAGTATTTCGGCCACCTGATGCGAAGAGCTGACTCATTTGAAAAGATCCTGATGTTGGGAAAGATTGAAGGCAGGAGGAGAAGGGGACGGCAGAGGATGAGATGGTTAGATGGCATCACTGACTCAATGAACATGAGTTTGGGTAAGCTCTGGGAGTTGGTGATGGACAGGGAGGCCTGGCACTACGGTTCATGGGGTCGCAAAGAGTAGGACAAGACTGAGCGACTGCACTGAACTGAACTGATACTTCAGTTTAAAAAAATTAAAAAAATAAAGTGTATTACAATCCCTCCCACCAAAATAAGAGAAAGAAATTAAAGAAAAAAAGTGTACTCACCTTCGTGTTGCCAAACTCAGTAACATTTCTGTGTACGTATCTTATTTGACTTCACATCTTGCTTGACCTTGATCTCTCAATGGCATTGACTTGGTCCTTGTTCTTTCACACTTCAAACCTTCTCTTCTTTTGGGCCCTTCAGATGTTTCTCTCCTGATTTTTCTCCTACCACACTGAGTGGCCCCCTCTCTGCAGGCTTTTCCTCTTCAAACAACATTTACTAGGGGTTCCTGAGGGATAGGTCCTGGATCCCTTCTCTTCTCTAATCACATTCTTTTGCTAGATAATCCCATTCATTTTCTTTGCTTTAAATACCATTTAATACTAGTGATTTTTCAGAGGAGAATTTTTTTGTATCTCCCAAGAAGTCTTTCTTAAATCGGGTCTTACATTCAATTATCTACTAAACATTTCTATTCAAATCTCTCAAAAGTGTCTTGAATTTAATATGTCCAAAACAGAACTCTTAATCTCCAGCAACTCCCCTGCCCCAGTCTTCCAATCTAACTAAAGCAAACCATTGTCCTGATTGCCCAAGTCAGGAAACTTGAATTTATTAATGGTTCCTTTTTCTCCTTTCTAAATTCTATATCTAATCTTCAACCAAGTCTTAAGACTTTTTCCATCCCTTTTCACAGTGTATTCTGAATGCATCCACTTCTTTTATCTACTGCCACCACCTTAATTCAGGCCACCATTTTTTTTTTCCTCTAGGACAATTGCAACAACTTCCTAATAGTGACCCTACTTCTATCTTTTGATACCTCCAAACTTTTTTGTGCATAGTAGTGATATTCTCAAGATACAAATCAAAAAATTTCATTCCTGGTTGAATAACCAATAATATCCCACTGCAATGAGGCTAAAACCCAAATTTCTTATTCTTTTTTTTTTTTTTTTTTTTGACTGTTAGGCAAAGGAAAGCTTCTGAACAGATTTGGGATCTCTATATGAAATCTGAGGCCACCAAAAACCAAGAGAAAAAAACATATCAAAAAAAGAAGCAATGAATTCTACTCAAATCTTGAAGAGCTGTGAAATGAAAGTTGTTCAGTTCAGTTCAGTCACTCAGTCGTGTCTGACTCTTTGTGACCCCATGAATGGCAGCAGGCTAGGCCTCCCTGTCCATCACCAACTCCCAGAGTTCACTCAAACTCATGTCCATCAAGTCGGTGATGCCATCCAGCCATCTGATCCTCTGTCATCCCCTTCTCCTCTTGCCCTCAATCCCTCCCAGCAGCAGAGTCTTTTCCAATGAGTCAACTCTTCGCATGAGGTGGCCAAAGTACTGGAGTTTTAGCTTTAGCATCATTTCTTCCAAAGAAATCTCAGGGTTGATCTCCTTCAGAATGGACTAGTTGGATCTCCTTGCAGTCCAAGGGACTCTCAAGAGTCTTCTCCAACACCACAGTTCAAAAGCATCAATTCTTCGGTGCTCAGCTTTCTTCCCAGTCCAACTCTCACATCCATACATG
>SJYX01005672.1:83285-117345 GCA_006410675.1 Oreotragus oreotragus | reverse complement strand
TGTGAGATGAGTGCAATTGTGCGGTAGTTTGAGCATTCTTTGGCATTGCCTTTCTTTGGAATTGGAATGAAAACTGACCTTTTCCAGTCCTGTGGCCACTGCTGAGTTTTCCAAATTTGCTGGCATATTGAGTGCAGCACTTTCACAGCATCATCTTTCAGGATTTGAAACAGCTCAACTGGAATTCCATCACCCCAACTAGCTTTGTTCGTAGTGATGCTTTCTAAGGCCCACTTGACTTCACATTCCAGAATGTCTGGCTCTAGGTGAGTGATCACATTTTTGTGATTATCTTTGTTGTGAAGATCATTTTGTACAGTTCTTCTGTGTATTCTTACAACCTCTTCTTAATATCTTCTGCTTCTGTTAGGTCCATACCATTTCTGTCCTTTATCGAGCCCATCTTTGCATGAAATGTTCCCTTGGTATCTCTAATTTTCTTGAAGAGATCTCTAGTCTTTCCCATTCTGTTGTTTTCCTCTATTTCTTTGCATCACTGAGGAAGGCTTTCTTATCTCTTCTTGCTATTCTTTGGAACTGGAATGTTGCTCAGTCATGTCCAACTCTTTGCAACATCTTGGACTATACAGTCCGTGGAATTCTTCAGGCCAGGATATTGGAGTGGGTAGCCTTTCCCTTCTTCAGGGCATGTTTCCAACCCACGGACTGAACCACGGTATCCTGCATTGCAGGCAGATTCTTTACCAGCTGAGCCACAAGGGAAGCCCAAGAATACTAGAGTGAGTAGCCTATCCCTTCTCCAGTGGATCTTCTCGACCCAGGTATCGAACCGAGGTCTCCTGCTTTGCAGGTGGATTCTTTACTAGCTGAGCTACCAGGGAAGCCCTGAAGAGTTGCCTTAGGCACAAATGATATTTGTCTTCAGTGTTCCTAGCCTCCTCCTTTTCAACCATTCTGTTCCTTCTTTGGTGTAACTATCAGAATCAGGGGGGGAAAAGCAATTAAAACTGTAAGTTTAGTAACTTTTTGCATTTAAAAAAATGTACTTCTAATTATGAGATAACAGACTTTTTTTTTTATTACCAAAGAAGTTTCAGACGTCATTGCGGGGGATTAGAAAGAAGGGCAGAGGGTTTAAAAAGTCCTTTCCGGGAGTCTCAACAATCATAACTCATAATCCATCAGCTCTTCTGACTTTAAGGCTGATTCAGCTGTGCTATGTCACTTCAGTCATGTCTGACTCTGTGTGACTCTGTGTGACTCTGTGGACTGTAGCCTGTCAGTCTCTGTCCGTGGGATTCTCCAGGCAAGAATACTGGAGTGGGTTGCTGTGTTCTTCTCTAGAGGATCTTGTCAACCCAGGGATTGCACCCACGTCTCTTATGTCTACCTGCGTCGGCAGATGGGTTCTTTACCACTAGGGCCACCTGGGAAGCCCAGGTTCAGTTCGTAGGGCTATTTAACAAATTTTCTAGTTCATGTTGAGAAGCTAAACAGAACTATCTTGTCTCTTCTTGTTTCTGTGATGTGAAACTCATTTCCCTTGGAAATTTTTTTACTTTGTGAACATTTATACTTTGAAACACCAGACTCTGTTTTTCTAAGTGAGATATAATTGACATAGAACATTGTATTAGTTTCAGGTGGGCAACAGCCAAACTCCCTATCCTAACCTGCAAGGCAGGCATGATTTCCGAGTGTGTTCCAGTGTTGCATGTCTCTCTAGCGTAGTCTTAAACCATGTCCCCTTTGCTTAATCAACTTCAGCCTCTGATTTTTATTCTTTGCACTCACCAAATTATTTTGTGCCTTAGATTTTTACACATGCTGTTCCCACTCCCTGGAAAGGTCTTCCCCTGCATTTTCCGTATCAAATTCCTTCATGTTCCATAGATACTAAGATAAAATCACTTCTTCAGAGATCTCCACTGATTATCCTGTTATTTATTTTTTCTATCTCAATTTTATCCTTATGTGTATGCTCAGTCGTGTCTGACTCTTTGTGACCCCATGAACTGTAGCCCTCCAGGTTCCTCTTGTCCATGGAATTTTCCAAGCAAGAACACAGGAGTGAGTGGATTGCCATTTCCTCCTTCAGAGGATCTTCCTGACCCAGGGATCATACCCTTGTCTCCTGTATTGGCAGGCAGATTCTTTACCACTGTGCCACCTGGGAAACTCCAATTTTATCCTTATTTTTCTTCAAAAATTTAAAAAACAAGCACACATATGCTGCTTGAAAGCAGAAAGTGTTAGTTGCTCAATTGTGTCCATCTCTTTGTGTCAGTATGGACTGTATAACCCACCAGGCTCCTCTGTCCATGGAATTGTCCAGGTAAGAATACTGGAGTGGGTTGCCATTCTCTTTTCCAGGGCATCTTCCCAACCCAGGGATTGAATCTGAGTCTCCAGCACTGCAGGCAAATTCTTTACTGTCTGAGCCATCAGGGAAGCCCATATGCTGCGTATTAGGTATCAAATACTATTCTATTCACAGCAATCTCACTAGTTGATTAATTTATTATTCCCTCTTTAAGGATGAGGCAACTGAGCACAATAACGAGTAAGTGGCGAATTTGGGTTTTGCCCCAAGCCAACCAGCTTGTGCTCTTAACCATTTATGTTGTATTCTGCCTGTCAATAGGGGAAGGCAATGACAACCCACTCCAGTACTCTTGCCTGGAAAATCCCACGGACGGAGGAACCTGGTAGGCTGCAGTCCATGGGGTTGCGAAGAGTCTGACACGACTGAGCAACTTTCACTTTCACTTTTCCCTTTCATGCATTGGAGAAGGAAATGGCAACCCACTCCAGTGTTCTTGCCTGGAGAACCCCAGGAACAGGGGAGCCTCATGGGCTGCTGTCTATGAGGTCTCACAGAGTCAGACACAACTGAAGTAACTCAGCAGCAGCAGCCTGTCAATGTCAAAATTTGGAATTATTGTATTAATTTCCTTTTTTGTTGTTGCTGTTTTTTAATTGCATTATTCTTTCTCTGTCCCTCCAAGAACATAAACTCCATGAGTCAGGGATATTTGAGCATTGACATCTTATTGGTCATTGGTTTCATAAGGCTTAACTGTTGTACCTTGGACACAATGAGTACTTAATAAACATTGGTTTAATCACTGAATGAATGAATGAGAGCAAGAGGAAACAATATTCATGCTGACAAAGTTGGTGAAAGGTTGGTCTGAGGTGGTGGTGGTGGCAGTTTAGTTGCAAAGTCATGCCATGCTCCTCTGTCCATGGGATTTCCCAGGTAAGAATACTGGAGTGGGCTGCAGGTGATCTTCCCAACCCAGGGATCAAATCCATGTCTCCTGTTTGGCAGGCAGATTCTTTGCCACTGAGCAACCTGGGAAGTTCTGGTTTGAGGTACTAGACCACAAAAACATAACTTAAAAAAAATATATTTGTTAGAAAGTATCATAAATGATTGGAGGCTGCAGAGGTAAAGAAATATGAGGGAACTGTGCTTCTACAAATGATTTAAGAAATTGTTTTCTGGGTACCTGACATTGATTTATATATACATATATATGTATGCATGTATATATGATATGGGAGACAGAAATGGTAACCCATTCCAGTATTCTTGCCTGGAAAATCCCACGGATGGAGGAGCTTGGTAGGCTACAGTCCATGGGGTAGCAAAGAGTCGGACACAACTGAGCGACTTCACTTGCTTTCACTATGACACATATATGAATAAAGAGAGAAATATAACTGCAATACTGGAAGACTATGATGTATAAGGAAATGCTTACTTTTTTCAAGTTAAAAACTGACTTAGAAAGGATAAAAGTTGTAATCAAATCTTAAACTATTAAACCAGTATACATGTCTTAATGAAGTCAGGCTGAATATATTAACAAAATTGTATCAATCAGGAAAATGGGGCATAGGCAATGGGTGGCAATGGAAACAGGAAAGTTACAGAAGACTCCATTCTTTGTTCTATCCAGAGGAAAAAGAGACACAGCAATCTACCCCAAGTGTTGTGATCCCTTTGAACAGCTGTGCTTATACTTTGGGAAGAAGGCAGTTTCAGTCCAGTTCAGTTGCTCAGTCATGTCTGACTCTTTGGCCTCCCTGTCCATCACCACCTCCCGGAGTTCACTCAGATTCATGTCCATCGAGTCCGTGATGCCATCTGAGAGAGGGAAGAAACTGGTCAGGTCCTTGATCTATTGCCTCCATAGCCTACTGCATGCTAAGACACTTCAATCGTGTATGACTCTTTTCAACTATAAGGACTGTAGTCTGCCAGGCTCCTCTGTCCATGGAATTTTCCAGGCAAGAATATTGGATTGGGTTACCATTTCATTCTCCAGGAAATCTTCCTGACCCATGTATCAAACCCACGTCTTTTATTGCCACATCTCCTGCACTTGCAGGCAGGTTCTTTACCACTAGCTCCACCTGGGAAGTGCCTCCACAATCTACTAGTTACACAGAAATAGCTCATTTTCTGTTCCTATTGCTGCCTTTCTTCTTGGTTGTTCTCAATTCCCATTTCCTCTTCATTCTTTATTCTCTTTCACTCTGACCTTGCCTTCATTTCCTTTTGTGACTCTTCATTATCACTCTTCATGTTGATTATAGTGGTCATTTTATGAGCATGTAATATATAGTTGTTGGTTTTGCATTAGTAATGAGTGAAGGTGAATAAACATAATGATTCAGGTTACAGTCCTAGAGTTATGATTAAATTTTGGCTTCATCAGTTAAGAGTTGCCTGACTTTGGGCAAATCACTCAAATTCCCTGTGCCTTTCTTTCATCACCTGTGAACTGTAATGGTCCAGACCTCAGAGTTGCTGTTAGGATGAGAGAGATTGCATGTACCATACTTAGAAGAATGCTTGGCACATGGTCTCCAGAACTATTAGCTCTTTTTAAGACTATTTATTGTAGGGTACTGTTGATACTATATAGAGGGAATTTCATGCAGTTTTCCTTTATTGAAGAATCCGTGTAGTAGAACTACTGGGGCAAGAAATAATAGTACCCAGAGGCCTACATTATAGATCTTTTTCTAAGCAGTGATGTGATAAACTGCACACAGAAAGCTTGGGTGAGGGCAAACAATCTTTAGCAAAGACTGTCCTGAGACAGTAAGGTTATTTGGAGAGAGCAGAGGTGAAGGATAGGGAAAGGAGCTGGCAGAAGGGGAGACGAAGGAGGCGGAAAGGGCGGAAGCAGGAACCTTGTGTGTGTGTGTCTGTGTGTGTGTCGGGAGGCGGGGGGCTCCTGGAAGGCTTTGGAAGCACAGCGTTTGGGTGCAGAAGACCGGGAAGGGTGCTGCGAGACAGGGGGTCTGAAAGAGGATGCTCGGGCCCCCGGCACGAGCGCGCTAGTTACCGTTTGCTTCTCTTCGAGGAAGGCACCGATTCCAGGCAGCTTGCTGAGCTTGGGCTCACGTCTCAGCGAGAGCCAGGCGCCTAAGCCACCCTCCGGGGCCTCGACATCCGGCGGCCAGCCGGGCGGGCAGGGCCAGGCCGGGCTGGGGTCCCGCCCCGCACGCGTCCAGCCTCCTCAGCCTCAGCGCCCGGCACCCGCGGTGCGGACCGGCGGGAGGCGCCTCCGGAGGTTTCCGTCTGGTCCCTCCCCCTGCCCCCGCGCCGACTCCGTCCGCCTCCCCGCCTCCCGCTCGGAGCCCCGGCCAGCGCGCAGGGAGGGAGCCGGCCGACGCTGCATCATTCCGCACCGGCTGCGGCGCGGCCGGAGGGAGCAGGTGGAGCGGGCGGGCGCGGCGAGCCGGAGCGCGGGACCTGGGGAGACTGCAGTGACGCTGCCCCGAGACATGGCGGCCGCGCGCCTCTGAATAAGCAGAATCGGAGCCCCTTGCCGCCCCCGGCAGCCGCAGCTGGGCCATGCCGCACCGCTGCTGACCGCAGGCAGGGTCCGGCCCGGAGGACACATGCCGCGGCAGCTGCCACCTCGCCGTTGATCCTCTCCCCTGCATTCTCCATGTTGCGTTTCTCGCCAGGTTCTCGGGCAGTGTAGCTGCGGCTGCCGGAGAGGCAATTCTTTTCCCATTTTCATCCTTCCCTCTTTAGTTCCTTCTCCCTTCCCCCGCCTGCTTTGCATCCATCTCCTCCACCCGGTTACCCCCTCCTACCTCCATCCACCGGGGCTATGGCCGCGGAAGAGGTATTGCAGACTGTGGACCATTATAAGACCGAGATAGAGAGGCTGACCAAGGAGCTCACGGAGACCACCCACGAAAAGATCCAGGCGGCCGAATACGGACTGGTGGTACTGGAAGAGAAGCTGACCCTCAAACAGCAGTATGATGAGCTGGAGGCTGAATACGACAGCCTCAAACAGGAGCTGGAGCAGCTGAAAGAGGTGAGTTGCCTGTCACCTCTTGCCCGCTCGGCCTGGTCCCCCCACCCTCGGCGCCCACTCATCATTTATAAAGTAGTCGGGAAGCGTACTATTGAAAGGACTGTTTCTTCACTTAGAACTCTTGTAGATAAGAGAAGATTGAAAGAGTCCATTGTTTTACCCCCAAGAGGGAAATTGCCCAGGAAATGAATATATAATCTGGAATTTGGAGGCGATGGCTGTTTGGCCTGTGGGGGAGGGAGATTCGTAAGAGTCCTCAAGTCTCAGCACTCAGAGGCGACATTCAGCCGGGTCGGAATGCATAAATCAAACTTCTCAAAACTGCTATTATATGAAGCTCAGGTTTCAGTGACAATCCCATAATCCACAAAGGCTTTGTGTAGGTTTGTGTTGAGGAGCCACAGTTTCCAAGGATGTAGTACCTCATTTTCTGCTGAATGTAACCACTCCTTGATGAGATTGGAAACTGTTGTTAAGAGAATTCCCCGCCAATCCCATTTGAAAAAGAGTGAGCACTCTTCCTTCTCCTTGGCTTTAGTTATTCTTGTCTGGCTGCAGGAGAAAAACAACTCTATTGCTGGGGATTGCTGCTGCCTCAGTTTCCCCTCTGAGTGAGGATGGGCCATGCCCAAAGTCTTATAAGGTCACCCTGACCAGGGAAAATTAACTCCCTTACAGATGGTCTGAAAGAATGGCATATATCAAATGCATGAGCAGCGGTGCATTTCAAATAAGGCTCTTCTGTTTTAAATGACTCTCTATATAAAACCAGAATGTCACAAATGGACCATGTATATGTAATAGTTGTCCTCTTTAATCTTTTAGTATTGGCTTCTTTTAAAGACTAGCTAATGTTTGGAAAAAAATAAGTAGTGAATATACTTTGATTTCCTATCAAAAGACTAGAGGAATATACATATTGTTGAAGAAATTCAGTCTGTTTTACCCAATTCCTGAGGCACTATGTGTAGCATAAATGAAAATGTACATACTGCTTTTCTGTGTGGCATGTCTTTATTTTTATGTGCCCATTGGCATTTAAAATGTTAATTCTAATCTGGTATATAATGTTAATCATACATGTTTTTCTTATAATGTACTCAAACAGTTTCTCAGGGGCTGTCTTGTTTTGTATTAGTTATATTTAAAAGGCATGATCTATGACATATCTAATCAACCTGCCTTCTAATTTAATACATGATATGGTAAACATTTATACTTTCAGATATATATTTTTTTATTCTTATGCCTAAATGTCAAAAAAATAAACATATGGTAAAAACCGCAATTGGGAATCTGATTTTTTGTGTGTTAGGCTGTAAATTTCTAGTTTATGTTCTTTTGGTTTTGTCTTTTGGTTTTGTTTTTACCAAGTATGTGTCTGTTCTTAACTACAACTAGATTTAATGGTATTTTCCAACTTATATTAAGTCTTTACCTGATACGTTTAAATTCAATAATGCTAAACCTAGTGAAGTCAGGAAACAGGATGGTGACTGTAATTTTCAGAGATGTTTTGATGTTGTCTACACTTATCAACACTGTTTTACCAAGACAAGGAAGTGCAAACGAGGCAATGTTAAGCCATCACCTCTTTGATAAAGATGGTAGACTTAATTTAATGAAATGGAATATAACTGTTAACTAGCTTTCCTCCTTGATTCAAATAACCCTACTAGGGTTTTTCTGTGTCATTGCATTCACCATATATAGTAAACTTTAATGCAATTGTCTTTTGCCTTTACTAGACCATGTGTTCTCTAGGCAAGGAATCTATCTTAATTAATATTTCATCCAAAGTCTTTAACACAAAGCCCACCACATAGTGAGCATACAGTAAATACTTTATGAAAGAATAAATTTATACTGGAAGAATATATACTTTATCAAGCATTCACCAGTCCATATTGGTTAGTGTCAGAGAAAGACTAAGAAAATGTGGAAGTATACGAAGTGACTAGTGTTAAAAGCTACCTGTATTACTTTCATCAGCATCATAGGAAAAATGAGAAAAAATGTTTTATAAGAATAGTGTGACATTTTTCTTAATATAGAATAATGCAAATACCAAGTACAATTTTTTTCCTACAAAAATTGAGGTTTATTTTGTTCTGTGTATCAGGAGATTAACAAAACTTTATCAAAATTATTTTCAGCAAATGATACTTGTTTACATGTGTATTTTGAGTTCGCATTTAGCATAAATATAATTGAAAGTTCCCAGTGAATTGGCTTATACAATTATATAAAAGTGTATTTTAGGGTAATAAAACTAATCATTATATTTGATAGTGAGACCTGTTATTTTGACCCTTTAAACATGATGTATCCTTTAGGTGGGAGTATTATTTAAATGAGCTAAATCAGTCTCAGTAATATTTCCTGTGTGAAAAGTAAATGTAAAGTAATTGTGGAAACTAAAATATTGCAGTGATGATATCACATAGAAGCCATTTTTGAAAAACACATATTGTTAGTGCTCTGATTTCTCAAAAGGAAGTTTTGTTCTTTTGAAGGTATATATAGGAAATGATGTTGCTGCCCTAAACTATAAAGCCAAGTATNAAATATTGCAGTGATGATATCACATAGAAGCCATTTTTGAAAAACACATATTGTTAGTGCTCTGATTTCTCAAAAGGAAGTTTTGTTCTTTTGAAGGTATATATAGGAAATGATGTTGCTGCCCTAAACTATAAAGCCAAGTATAAAATCTTTGGTTTATTTCCAAGCTGTTTCAACAGATATAATCTGTTTAAAAGTAACTGGACCAGTCAACAGAAAAATACTGCGCTGAGTTCAAGTTGGACATGAGTAATTTGCATGTCGTGGCGTGGCTCTGTTCCTACAGGCCATGCTGTTTTCAAGAGTCAGCGCCAGCAACGCTGCTGCCCCCCTCTCCCAGGCTGGGTGCAGTTCTGACTAATGCAAGTGAGCAGTATCGCTGAAGATGTGCAAACTCAAAGCGATTAATTCGTTAATTGTTATCTAGTTACGTTCTTTCCTAAGCCTGGAATGCTCTTTGTCTTGGCTTCCTAACATTAGGGCTCTGCCCTGTGCCTACGTGACTGTTGTAATTACAAAAGAACATACTTGAAGAAAAAAGGGTACTAATGCTGTGAAAAAAGAAGGACTTCTGACATCGTCCTACTGCTCTCCTTTTCATTATCTTTGGAGAGCTGGACAAAGTACATGTCCACTGAAATACTTGACCATAGCTTCATGATTTCATGGATAAGGCTTGCTTTTCAGTGGCCTGAGGGCCTGGCTGGTTGTAATTTTGGGATGTGTGTAAATGAGCACTGTGCCTGTCACCCAGGCCAAAATAGAATCTGAAGAAGAGTCATGGTTCTAAAATACTTTGAAAATTAAACATTCATTAAAAAAAAGCAAAAAACTAAAATTTAACTTTAAGAGTTTTGTTTTTTGGCTTTAAAAACGTTTAAAATGTAGAGAAGTTTTTTTTTTTTTTTTTTTTTTAATGTAGAGAAGTTTTAAAAGATCTCTTCAAAAGGAATGATTCAGCATTCCTGGTAGCATTTTAGAAAACATCCATGTGACAACTTTAGAAAAGTTTTGCAGCTAGGTTACAGTGCACTCTCTACTAAGAATCTTTACCTCATTTCCTTGTTTTGTCAGCCTGACACTAAGGATAGATACCCCGTGCTGAGGGAGCACTTTGAGGACACAGAGCAGCTTTTCCTCTTATAGCCAACTTGATGCTTTTTCAGGATTCTAATTAAATCATCCAAGAAATAAACACTGAACTTACATGTTTTTAGAGATTGTCATATTAGGGACCTGACGAAAGTCATTTAAGTACCTGAGTTCATCTGTAAACAGAACTCATTTTTCCGCCTCTTATGCTTAGAAAGATTGTTAGTTTATCTTCTCTTTGTAAATTCTAAATCATAAAATCATATGGGGGGAAAAACCCAGATTTATTTTCCAGTCTATGAAGAAACATAGAGAAAGTATTTATTTATCTAAGCTAGTATTATTGTTTTTAAAGAAGAAATGTTATACTTACTGCTGCATTTAGTATCAAGTTAATGAAAACATCTAAAGTATGTGGACATATACTTTTGGAAAGTGTTTATAAGCAACCTCAACAAGCAAACATAATCACACTTTCTATCATATTTCTTCTTTTTTTAAATTTTACCTAGTTTCTCTAACTTGCAGGCTTCCCTTGTGGCTCACCTTGTAAAGAATCCTCCTGTGATATGGGAGATCTGGGTTCTATCCCTGGATTGAGAATATCCCCTGAAGAAGGGAAAGGCTACCCTCTCCAGTATTCTGGCCTGGAGAATTCCATGGACTGTATAGACCATGGGGTTGCAAAGAGTCAGACACGACTGAGCAACTTTCACTTTTTCTCTAACTTGCACCATTTTTTTTTCTTTTTATTTCAACTCAAAATTTCATCTCTAGCGAAGTTATTTCTCAGATACCACTTAGCAAAATTTTATCATCTCTCATCACATTCATGATATATGCATGAACATGTACAACAGCCATGATTTGAAAATGGTTTTCAAAATTTAATACTTACAAATATTCTCCCCTGTCTTCCCCTTAAATATGCTTGTACTGTATGGATATTGCATTCCAAATTTGAAAATAGGATAATTAGCTTGCATGTTGAAATACATAGTAAAGGACTTTCCCACACCTAAGATATTACCTGTAAACATGGCTTTGAAGGAGAGGAGGGTATAAAGAGGTGCAGAGTCTGACTGTTAAATAATTCATTATGCTGAAGGAGAAGTGGCAGAAAGTGAAATTGGGAAAGTATGAGTGACTGTATTTTGTCTTGGAGATGGGGAACCATTAAAAGGAAATGAAAGGAAACAGTAACTGTTTGGTGCCTTACATCTTATTTAATCTTCAAAGTAACTCAGAGGTTTATTGCCTTTTTTTTTTAACAGATAAGAAAATAATTAAAGTAATAAAGACTTGAACTATGTGTACAGCCCCACTTAGGATTAGGCACTTTGCATGCCTTATCTGTACTTCTTACAGCAATACTTTTACAAGACAGATTTGGCTTGCGTCATACAAAAGAGAAAACCTAGCCTTTGGGAAGCTAGGGGTCCTTCCCAAGGCCACAAAGTGAAGTGGTGAAACCTGGTTCAGGAAGAAACCCACTTTCTTTGCACTTATTACCTGAGAGGCTCCAACACCTGAGTCAGCATGTGGTTAAGAAGGTCATGGTGTTGGCCATAGAGGGTGGATTGGAACTGCAGAGGCAGTAGGGGTAGTGGTGTGAGCGGGACAAACCTGAGGGCTGTTAAGGGGGTGTAGGGTGGAAGGTGGTGTTGGATGTGACTGGTTGTGGAAAGTGAAGAAGAGAGTAGGTTTGAGAAAACCAGGATGGATTAGAAGGTGGTTCATTCACAAAGGAAGGTTCTAGGGGGAAAGTTTTAGAGGGCGATATTGATGCCTGAGTGATATGAGTTTTTAAAATTCTTGTTTTCCTTGAGGGGAAGCATAAGTTGCTTGATAAATTAAAATACTCAACTCTTAGTTTAATAAAACAAATGAATAATTTGTACAGTTGGTTGTCATTTTATTCAGTCCTAATTTCCAGAATATGGACTATACAAATAATTTAACAATGTTTTCACCAGTTACTCTTATTGCATTCTGAATTAGGAGATGTGCCAGCTCATAAACAGTGGGCAAGAAGCTGGGCTGGCCCAGGGAGGAAAACCAGCCCTTGCAGACCCCGTGGGTTAGGGGTGGCAGGAGCAACAGCACCCCAACCCTCACTGACTGAGTGCATTAGCGCTTTTCCTTTTTTTGGCCACAAGAGTTTGACTGCTCTTTAAAAATTATAGTTGTATAATTATGACCGTTTGTGGCAGTGATCCTAGTCAAGTAAAAGTGTAGACAATTAAGTAGTTTCCCCTTCCTTTCCGCCCAGTTCTGTCTCTGTGTTAGCACTTTAGTGAGTATTCTCTTATACTTGTTTTAAATATCTTTAAACATGTGAATCCACATGCAAGCTTTTTATTGTTCTTTTGTTTTTATTAAAATGGAATAATGTCATACATATTACTTTGTAACCTGACATTTAAATTTAGTAGCATATCCTTTTAAAATGAAGTATTTCTAGGGCAGGACTGTATTTTTAAGTCACTGATGTTTCAAGTGTGAAGCAAATGGGACTGATTCAGGAAGAAAACCAGAGAGCCTCAGGGAGTATGGTTGGCACTGGAGGCTGGAGGGGTGGGGAGGTGACCAGAGTTGGCCCTAAGGATAGCTTGGGTGGTCTGTGAGAGAGAAAACGTGTGTGTCTCATAGAAACTGGTGGAATTTGTTGGGTTGCCCTATGACAGGCCTGTGTGATAATACGAAGGGAAATTATGGAAAGTTTTCTGGGTGAATTAGCAGTGATTTTGATTCCTTGTCTTCTTGGTTGGTGTTGGAGCTACATGGATCAGCATAATAGGTGGCTGGTTTCCAGGGCCAGCAAGAGCTGGTCCTGCGTCCTGAAGTATGGCCACATCCTGTCCATGCTGGGTCCTGGGGAGAAGCCAAGATGATGCAGAAGCAACTGGGACTCATTACGTGATCCCATCTTTTCCCTGTAATACTTGAGGTTTTTTTTAACTTTTCAGAACAAATTACTTTTATTATAATACTACATTGGATATAATTATAAATATAATTTACTTTTATTGAAGACAATAAAGTACACAAAAGTATGAAGAAAATTAAAACCATCCATAATTTTTATGGGCCTAGTATTTTATAATCTACATTGTCAACTATTTTACATTTTATACCAACTGGATTTTTTTTTCTTTAGATTGTCCATTACTTCTTTTTTTAAAAACACAGGTTTCATCAGAGGCATGTCCATTACTTCTTGTTCTATTTCATTTATTCATTCAAAAATTTTTACTCAGTGGCTACTATGTTGGCGGCACTGTGCTGCTTTCTGAAGATAGCAAGATGGGACTCCCTGAATGAAGCTTATGGGGAGAGAGTCAGCAAGCACACACACACACGTCAGATGTGGGAAATGCCATGAGTGAAGAGGTGAAGGCTTGCTGGGGAACACATGATCAGGAAAAACCTCTCCCAGGGATGACATCTGAGCCCAGATCTGAGTGATTAGAATGAGCCAGTCAGGTGGAGATTGAGGGAAGTGAATTTTAGGAAAAGGGACAAGTACAAAGATTGTGGAACTCTGCTGGTAGTTGTTAGGGGAAATGGTGGGTCATTGTGCCCTGTAAAATCAACCGTTCATATAAAGAAGATGTGGTACAATGGAATACTACTTAGCCATAAAAAGGATGCAAAATTTTGCTGTTTGCAACAACATGGATGGACCTGAAGGGTATTATGCTTAGTGAAATGTCAGAAAGAGATGGGACTTCCCTGGTGGTCCAGTGGTTAAGACGTTGCTCTTCCACTTCAGAGGGCTTGGGTTCAATCCCTGGTCATGGAACTAAGATCTCACATGCCACATGGCATGGCCAAAAAAGAAGAGGAAGACAAAGACTGAGTGTTATCACATACTTGTGCACGCTTAGTCGCCTCAGTCGTGTCTGACTCTTCGTGACTCTATGGACTGTAGCCCACAGGTTCCTCTGTCCATGAGATTCTCTAGGCAAGAACACTGGAGCGGGTTGCCATGCCCTCCTCCAGGAGATTTTCCCGACCCAGGGATCAAACCTGCATCTCCTATGGCTCCTGCATTGCAGTCAGATTCTTTATCACTAAGCTACCTGGGAAGCCCATTATCACTTGTATATGGGATCTCAAAAATAAATGAATTAATATATCAAAACAGAAACAAGCTCCCAGATATAAAAAACAAACTAGTGGTTACCAGTGGAGAGGGGCAGGACAAGGATAGGGGATTAAGAAATACAGACTATTATGTATTAAATAAGCTACAAGAATATATTCTACAACATAGGGACTATAGCCAATATTTTATAATAACTTTTAAGTGGAGTATAATATATGAAAATTTTGATTCATTATGTTATACATCTGAGAACTGATATAATATTGTAAATCAATGATACCTCAGTAAAAAAAGGAAACTTAGAAACATTCATTTGAAAAATGACCATCTATAAAGTAGTATATTGTCTTTAGATTCTTCATATAAGATTTTAGAGCTCAACATTGGAAGTGTTTGTACAGAGCCTGGATACCCACTGTGGTCTTCTTTTTGAAGAGGTGACACACTACTCCCTAGGATCCATTGGCGAGTGATTTGTAAAGCTACTGCTGCCTGGACCCCATCTGAGACAGTTCAGTCATTGGAGGTAGAGCAGGGCTTCAGCATGGTAACCTCACTCCCCTCATGGGTAAGAAAAACTGTAGACCTCAGTCACACGTGTTTTTACTTCTCTAATTTCTATAAATGAAGACGCAGGAAAGCCTTTTTTTTTTTCTGTAAGTGAAGACATGAGAAACCAACAAACGTCATCAGAAATTGCATTAGACAGTTAAGATGTGTGCTGCTGCTGCTGCTAAGTCACATCAGTCATGTCCGACTCTGTGTGACCCCATAGACGGCAGCCCACCAGGCTCCCCCGTCCCTGGGATTCTCCAGGCAAGAACACTGGAGTGGGTTGCCATTTCCTTCTAAAAGTGTATAATTTCTGATCTTTCAAGGTTCTTTAAAGTTTTTTTTTTTTTAAGTTATTTGTCTCCTTTTGTATGAAATTTCTTTTAAAAGCTGTTTGTTTCCTTTGTTGTGTCTGTTTTCTTGCTCTGTTACAGATTTTGCTGTTGTTCAGTCACCAAGTTGTGTCCGACTCTGCGATTCCATAGACTACAGCATGCCAGGCTTCCCTGTCTTTCACTATCTCCTGGAGTTTGCCCAAACTCATGTCCATTGAGTTGGTGATGCCATCCAACCATCTCATCCTGTCATCCCCTTTTCCTGCCCTCAATCTTTCCCAGCATCAGGGTCTTTTCCAATGAACTGGCTCTTTGCATCAAGTGGCCAAAGTATTGGAGCTTCAGCATCAGTCCTTCCAATGAATATTCAGGGTTGATTTCATTTAGGATTGACTAATTTGATCCCTTTGCAGTTCAAGAGTCTTCTCCAACACCACAAATCAAAAGTATCAATTCTTCAGTGCTCAGCTTTCTTTGTGGTCTAACTCTCACATCCATATATGACGACTGGAAAGACCATAGCTATGTCTATAGAGACCTTTGTCGGCAGGGTGATGTCTCTGCTTTTTAATACACTGTGTAGCTTTGCCATAGCTTTTTTCCAGTGAAGGTGAAGTTGCTCAGTCATGTCCGACTCTTTGTGACCCCATGGACTGTAGCCCACCAGGCTCCTCCATCCATGAATTTTCCAGGCAAGAGTACTGGAGTGGGTTGCCATTTCCTTCTCCAGGGGATCTTCCTGACCCAGGGATTGAACCCAGGTGTCCCGCATTGTAGGTAGCCACTTTTGCTGTCTGAGCCACCAGGGAGCAAGCATCTTTTAATTTTGTGATTGGAGTCACCATCTGCAGTGATTTTGGAGCCCAAGAAAATAAAGTCTGTCACTATTTACATTGTTTCCCCAACTATTTGCCATGAAGTGATGGGACTAGATGCCATGATCTTAATTTTTTGAATGTTGAATTTTAAGCCAGGTTTTTCACTCTCCTCTTTCACCTTCATCAAGAGGCTCTTTAGTTCCCCTTCACTGTCTGCCATTAGGGTAGTATCATCTGCATATCTGAGATTGTTGATATTTCTCCCAGCAATCTCTTTTTTTTAATTGAAGGATAATTGCTTTACAGAATTTTGTTGTTTTCTGGCAAACCTCAACAAGAATCAGCCATAGGTATACATACATCCCCTCCCTTTTGAATCTCCCAGCAATCTTGATTCTAGCTTGTGGTTCATCCAGCCCAGCATTTCACATGATGTACTCTGCATGTAAGGGTCACATAAGCAGGGTGAAATATACAGCCTTGACATACCCCTTTCCCAATTTGGAACCAGTCCATTGTTCCATGTCTGGTTCTGTTGCTTCTTGACCTGCACACAGGTTTCTCAGGAAGGTCAGGTGGTCTGCTACTTTCATCTCTTTAAGGACTTTCCACAGTTTGTTGTGATCCACACAGTCAAAGGCCTTAGCGTAGTTAATGAAGCAGAAGTAGATGTGTTTTTGGAATTCCCTTGCTTTCTCTATGATCCAGTGGATGTTGGCAATTTGACCTCTGGTTCCTCTGCCTTTTCGAAATCCACTTTGTACAACTGGAAGTTCTTGGTACTTAAAGCCTAGCTTGAAGGATTTTGACTGTTACCTTGCTAGTATGTGAAATGAGCACAGTTGTACTGTAGTTTGGCATTGCCCTTCTTTGCTATTGGAATGAAAACTGACCTTTTCCAGTGATGTGGCCGCTGCTGAGTTTTTCACATTTGCTAGTATGTTGAGAGCAGCACTGTAACAGCATCATCTTTTAGGATTTGAAATAGCTCAGCTGGAATTCCATCACCTCCACTGTTCGTAGTAATGCTTCCTAAGGCCCACTTGACTTCACAGTCCAGGATATCTGGCTCTAGGTGAGCGACCACACCATTATGGTTATATGGGTCATTAGACCTTTTTTGTATAATTCCTCTGTATATTCTTGCCACCTCTTCTTAATCTCTTCTGCTTTTGTTAGGTCCTTACCATTTCTGTCTTTTATTGTGCCCATCTTTGCATGAAATATTCCCTCAGTATCTCCATTTTCTTCTTGAAGTCTCCAGTCTTCTCCATTCTGTTGTCTTCCTCTGTTTCTTTGAAAATTCATAAATATTTATTAAAGTCTGCAAATTCATAAAGAGAGTTGCTTTGCTGGGTTGATCTTTAACTTCTGGGGGTTATTCTTACCTGTTCTTTTAGTTATGCTTAGTGTTTTCAAACACTATTTTATGGAGAAATAGCACAAATCTATAATGTAATATTTAACTGCTGTGTTTCTATCTTTCTATTTAGAGTTGAAATAAAGAGACCTGTTTACATTCATGGGCAGTACATAATAACAGTTGCAATTTCCTTAAGAATGTTTTTTGCAGTTTGGCCAGAGTCTGTAAATAGAAGGCTCAGAATGATGGGTCTTTGTTTTTCTCTGGCACACTGCAGACTAATGTGGAATCAAATGCCACTGCTAAAGAGCTCTTAGCCATCAATTTTTTGAAATTGAAAAAGGTTATAACATGAATGTGCCTTGTTGATAAGCCTCACTGATTGCCATTCTCTAGATAGTATTAGAAGATTTTTGGAGTTGATCTCGATGTGAGGTAACTAGATGGAGACAGGATAAATTTAATCTTGTACATTTTGTTCGATGTGCTGAAAGTAATGTCTGTTTTACAGACTATCTTTCTGGCATACATGGCCATTTTCCTCCCCTTTAAATCGTAATCTGATATTCTTTCTGCTAATGCTGATATATGCATGGAGCCTTTAAGCTTGAAGCCTCAAGGACATACAATTAGGAGAAAAAGCAACCATTAGACCGAAGGATATAATACACTTGAAAACAAATTATAAATACTTTTGAATTTTGGGCCCTTTGATTTATATTTTAAGTTGATACAGATTATTAGTGTTGGTAATTCACAATTAACTATGATTTAATGATTTCATTCTAATGATCCAAACAGCAATAACCCTTTTGTTAATATTTTAAAATAATTTAGAACTAGAATCATTTTTTTAAAGAATTCTTAGGTTCTCTATCTTAATCACTGCAGTTATTTCCAATCAAGTTTTATGTGCTTTTTCATTTTAGCCAAATAGATAATATATCTTGCAAGTCACATTGAGGCACTTGGGATAATATGAGCTATTATTTGCTAAAATTGAGACCAGGATCTCAAACCACAATTATATTTTTAGACAATGGTTACAGTAAGACATTTCAGGAAATGACAATGAAAAGAATCGTCATTTCCAAGAGAAAATTTTATAAGTTGCATTTTAATTTGTGATGCTAAATGTGATTTAGAAACGTGGACAATGGACACCAAAGTAAATACCAAGAACAAGTAGGTTATTGCATAAAGCTGACTAAGGTTCATTCATTCTTTTCTACAATGACAATATATTTAATACCTCCTATGTGTTAAGCATAGATCTAGGTGCTGAGAATGCAGCAGAGACAAGACCAACAGGAATATACATGTTCATGAAGTTTACATTCTGCAGGAGAATGGAAGGGGAGACAATAAACAAAATAAATAAGTAGAGTAGAATGTTAGATAGAGAAAAATAGAGCAGGGAAGGGGGAAATGGCATGAGAAGCGGGGAAAGGTCAGAGGGAGCCTGGAGAGGGATGGCCAAAGAGAGTGTATAGCTGGAGGGAGGTGGAGAGTGATGTGTGCAGTAGATGAGGTCAGAGAAGGAATGAGTATCAGTGATGCAACAGCTTTTAAATTGTTACCAGGACTTTGGCATTTGTTCTGAGTTATATGGGAAATTTCTGGAGGATCTGAGCACAAGAGTCACAGTGGCCTACTCTTCCCTCCCCTCACCTGTGTGTACATTCAAGGAGTCTGTAACCTCCTTCAGAGAAAGGAATTTAAATTAATCTGGTAATTTAAGAGATTTGTTGTATTCTCCTCTCTGTCTTACCTATAGCAAGTGTTTAAGAGATGTTTATGGTATTGAGTTCATTTAGGGTGAAAAAAGAGATGAAGTAATTAAAGTAGTTATTTTGTAAAGAAGTTGAACTAGACTCTCCTTGTTTTAAAAATAATGATTTGTTTGACGAATTAAACCAGCTTCCAAAAAAAAGATACTGTGTTGTCTTGCCTTGCTCCTTGAGCCAGAATCTTTACCTAACTTTCTTCTACTCTCTGTCCCTTATTCTGGACCATCTGAGCCACTTGTTAGCCGCTAGTCTAATGTGATGTAAGGACAGATGTATATTGTATTACTGGTTCTGTGCCATGACGTTTTAGTCCCTGAGGCACTGGAGTGGATGCTTGGTCATTCATTCATTCATGTATTTATTATTTATAGAGCATTGGTTTTATGCCAAGTTTCTGCTGAATGTATTAATCCAAAAATGAGGAAGACATGGTCTTTAAGTTAGTTATTTGTTTTTAGAAGGAAAGATATGAGCAAGTATGATTAAGGTATTTTATTGGAAAGATCACAGGTTTTTGGGTCAGAACAAACTGCATTAAAATCTGTTTAGTAGCTCTGCGATCTTAGGCAAATACTTAAAATTCTATGAATCTCACTTTCCTCCTGTAAAATGGAGGAAGATAGTAACTATGAATGTTAAAGAAAAGTCCATGTAAAGCCTTTAATACACTCCCTGACACATAGTAAGCACTTGATAAATGGTGGATGTGGTGATGATAATTCATCATCATAATAAAATAGTAAAAATAATAGTTTTTTGGCTGTGTTTGATAGGCCACCAGAGTGGTTAGTCCCTGAGGCACTGGAGTGGATGCTTGGTCATTCATTCATTCATGTATTTATTATTTATAGAGCATTGGTTTTATGCCAAGTTTCTGCTGAATGTATTAATCCAAAAATGAGGAAGACATGGTCTTTAAGTTAGTTATTTGTTTTTAGAAGGAAAGATATGAGCAAGTATGATTAAGGTATTTTATTGGAAAGATCACAGGTTTTTGGGTCAGAACAAACTGCATTAAAATCTGTTTAGTAGCTCTGCGATCTTAGGCAAATACTTAAAATTCTATGAATCTCACTTTCCTCCTGTAAAATGGAGGAAGATAGTAACTATGAATGTTAAAGAAAAGTCCATGTAAAGCCTTTAATACACTCCCTGACACATAGTAAGCACTTGAAAATGGTGGATGTGGTGATGATAATTCATCATCATAATAAAATAGTAAAAATAATAGTTTTTTGGCTGTGTTTGATAGGCCACCAGAGTGGAGGGCAGTAAACTCAAAGGAATCAGGAAACTTTCTGAACAGGAGGACATGTGAGGAGGTGTAAAGAACATGTGAGGAGGGATTTTCCAGGCAGGTAAGGGGCAGAGTCATTCAGGAAAGAGAAATAGCCTGCAGAGAAGGGAGGACTGGAGATTGTTGCTCATCAGCATCTGTGTTGTTGCAGGTGGTATTTGAAATGGGATGAGGGGTGGGAGGTGAACCTGGGGAGGTGGTTTGGGGCCTGACCACAGAGGGCCTTGTAACGAGGCTTGGCGTGGCTAACTCTGTTACCCCTGCAGGGAAGGCTTTGCCCCGAGAGCCAGACTTCACCGTGACAGGGTGAGAAGTAGCTCCAGCTAACAAGGTGTCTTCAAGTCTCTGCTGCGCTTGTGCCCCGTTTGTTTTAGCCTCCTGGCCTCTTGTCAGTTGGAGACTGGCAGCTTCTCAGCCTTACCTCCATTGTGAACAGATCTCCTAACTGCCCCTTCTTTCTGGGTCCTCAGTGCCTCTGGCCTTCCTTGAGGCTGGGCTGCTTCTGTTCCTTACAGCCCTCATCACTCCCACTCCCTCTAGTTCCTGATTCTCTTGGCTCTAAGAGTCTCATGCCCTGTGGTCTTGACCTGGATTCTAACCTGTTGATGAAGCCTCACATGTTGAGTTCTGTTCATACTAGCCTTAATATTTCCTTGCTCCTTGGCTTTGCTACTTAGGACTCATGGCTGTTTGCCTCCTCTCTTGTCTTTTCTCTCAGTTGCCATTGATTCAGCTTCAACCTCCATTTTGCTGCTGTTCTGGGAGTCTCCTTTATGCCTTTAAAATGGAGTCAGGTCACTTGTGGGAGTGATAATGAGCTTCATCTATTTGCCACGGGAAAAGCATTGATAGTATCAAAACAGGACAGTAGTATCATTAACTTTATGTTTGAAAACAGTGATTTTTGACTTTTGATTCTGACAGTACAGTAGTCTAGGACCTCTGACTAACTCTTCTGCTGGAAACAATTAAAAATGCTAGATAAAACATAAAACTATAATATATGCATATATACTATAATATATAGTTTTATATAATATATAACAATATAAAATGCATGAATGGACTTCTTAGTAAGAATGCTCAGAGGTTAAATGGAATTAAAGCAAGAACCTTTAGAAGAAAGCAGTGCATCAACACTTTTGCCTTGAGTAACAAAAGGTATTTATTACCTGTAGCTCTATAAAAATTCTGCCCTTAGTTAGTTTCTTATCTCAGTCATTGGAAAAATAAATTTCTACACTAATTCTCAATTCACTGATCTCTTTAATAATAAATAATATTATACTCATGTAAAATTTAAAACTTTTATGAAAAAGACTCAAATGAACTGTTACCAAGCTGAAATTTATTTTTATCATCTTATATTATTTCATTTTTCACAGTATGAAAAATATAATAGTTTCTCTTTTTATTTAAAAAAAAACCTTCATAGTGTTACTTGTGTTCAGATAGTTATAAATCAATACTTTCCCCCTTATATTTATAGCTTAATTATGTTTTCAAGTCAAAACTATTTGAGGTTTTCCCGTTTGATAATCTAATATTAATAATATGGAGAGTAAAAACTCAGTGATCCAGCATCACATTTAAAACTCCCTATTTAATGTTAAAAAAATTAGACTTCTCCAGTCCCTTTTTTCTCCTTGTATACTTTTCTTTCTCATCTTCTTTTATCCCCTTACTTTATATTAACTTCATACCAGAATATCAAGGATTTAATGGAATATGAAAGAATGAACTCTAATTAGGAGAAAATTCCCAGAATTTTATATGTCAGTGTGGAAGAAATCTTCTAAGCAAGATATAGAACTTAGACTCAAAAGCCAAGACTGACATACTCAGTAACATAGAAAATTTTTTGAAAGTGGATAGGCATCATAAGCAGAAGTGCAATACAGACAACAGACTAGAAAAAAATGCAATATGATTGACTTACAAAGGATTATTACCCCTAATATCCAGGTACCCTTCAGTTGATTGAAAGCAGCAATAATAGAAAAAGGGCAAAGACTGTAACTAGACAAACAGAAGAGGGTTTGCAGATAATAAATGTGTAAAAGATGCTCTATGTCAGTAGTCAGTTAATGCAAATTAAATAATAGGGAGTTTTCACTTTTTTACTAAGCAACTTAAAAAATTTTAAATATTCATAACATACAGATTGCAGAGTGTGTAAGAAATGTGAGCATTCTTATACATTGTTTGTGGGAGTATGAATTGCTATGAGCTTTGAGAATGTGATTTAGCAGTCTATATTAAGGTGTAAAATGCATGCAGTATTCGGGCCCAACAGTCTCTCACAAACCATAGGTAAGTGTATACCAGTTCTCAAATACCATGCAGCAAAGCGAGGCACTGGTTAGCGTTACTACCTAACTAGCAGCAGCAGCAGCAGACCCTCATAACTCTAAACATGTATCGTATATGTGTGGAACATAAAAGAAGTCAAATTACACTCTTTTTTCTTATGTATCCTAACAGATTGCTATATGTTTAGGTAGAATCATATCTTAAAATCTAGCTGTAATTCCCTATTTATCACTTCTCTCTAAGCCCATTTCATAGACCTGGTTTAAACTTTTGGCTTAGTGCTCTCGGAGTGTGACTTTTAAAACATTTGTTTTGCATTACTTTTCAACTCTTCTTGGTCTTGAAAATATGTTTATGAGCATTTTTGACAAAAAAGTGATACTTACTCTATTCTGGTGGGTTCAGGGCTGCTCCTTTCAAAGTGAAGGGACCGCCACCAGTGTGCTTATTGTCCTCAGAAGCAGTCCTACCACTGGACTCCTGACCCTACGGACTGAAGAAGTAACATGTTCACTCTGAGATTTACAAAATATTTATAAGAAAACTCTCCTTCACACTCTGTGAACAAGCTAGGTGCTAATTTGAGATATTTTGAGCTTACAGTTACCTCTCTGTATTTATGTAATAATAAAAGTTAGGGCATGTAAAAGCAACTTTTGATTGAGAATCCATTACAAAAAGGAAAACTTAACATAGGAAAAAGTAACTAGAAATGAAGGTTAGATGGTCCTTTAGGTCCAAATGAAGTTTTTTTCATTCCTAATCCTAAACAGGAAAAGTTATTATGGACACTTATTTTTTGACAGATGATAATTGAACACCTGCCATGTCTCAGGCATTGCAGTTAGGTGCTGTGGAGTACAAAGTTCCTGCTGGAGGGACTTGACATACCAATGGGGGAGAAAAGCATAAAAGAGTAAGGAAATAAATAATTTTGCATAATGATATGTGCCAAACAGTGAAGAAAGCAGGGTAAAGAAATAATAAGACTATTATTATGCCAGATATACTGGTGGGGGAGGCTATTTCAGAAGTGAGGGCCAGACATGGCCTTTCAAAGGAGATTGCATCTCAGGTGATGAGAAAAAGCAAGCCTGGAAAATATTTCAATGTCCTGGGCTGAAGGTAACAGCAAATGTGAAGACCTTGAGATGTGAATGAGCTTGGTGTTACTGGCATTTAGGGGTACAGCAGTCCTTTGTAGGGTAGAACTGTTCTATGCACTGTGGGACTTTGGGGCTCCTGGAGGATGTTAGCACCCCTGGCCTCACCCACAATATGCCAGGGTGTCCCCACTCTCAGGTCATTGTGATTACAGAAATATTCTTGCTGCACAGCATGGTTAACGTTACTGTTTCATATATTTATAAAACAGTTATAGTTAATTTTACTGTTTTATATATTTAAAAGTTGCTAAGAGAAGACTCTTGAGAGTCCCTTGGACTGCAAGGAGATCCAACCAGTCCATCCTAAAGGAGATCAGTCCTGGGTGTTCATTGGAAGGAATGATGCTAAAGCTGAAACTCCAATATTTTGGCCACCTCATGCGAAGAGTTGACTCATTGGAAAAGACTCTGATGCTGGGAGGGATTGGGGGCAGGAGGAGAAGGGGACAACAGAGGATGAGATGGCTGGATGGCATCACCAACTCGATGGACATGAGTCTGAGTGAACTCCGGGAGATGGTGATGAACAGGGAGGCCTGGCGTGCTGTGATTCATGGGGTTGCAAAGAGTCGGACATGACTGAGTGACTGAACTGAAGAGAGTAGATCTTAGTCCTCATCACTAGAGAAAAAATAGAACTATGTAAGGTGATGGAGTTAACTAGACTTATTGTGGTGATCTTTTTGCAATGTACCATATAACAAATCGTGTTATATACCTAAAAACTGATACAATGTTATATATCAGTTATATCTCAAATAAAATTTAAAAAAAAAAACACAAAGAATAAACAAAAAAACCACCCTCACACTTTCTCCTCCCTTCCCCCCAGGGTGAGGCTATACTACCCTCAGTAGAGAACCCATACAGTCTGGAGTGAGGGGATAGTGTGGATGTTAGGAGGATGGAGCAGTGGACAGGAAACAAATCCTTGAGCCCTGGCAAGAAGTCTGGACTTTATTTTAAGCGTAACGGGCAGCCACTGGAGTGATGTGATCTGATAAATATTTCAGGAAAGATTACTCTGTCTCTTCCTTGCAGACTGTTGAAGGAGTGATCCAAGTAAGGAAGCTATTACAGTTTCCAGTGCCAGGTGATGGTGGCTTGGGCTGGGGAAAGAGCTACTTGGGGGTGAGAAAAGAATAATTAAGAATGCATGTTGAAGGATTTGCGGATTAATTGATTCTAAGAGCAAAAGAAAGGGAGAAATCAGGATGGCTCCTAAGTTTCTTTGTAACAAGCTAAGACAATTATAAAGGAATATATATATGATGAGACACAAAAGTAAAGAAATAATATTTCACAATTAAATTTAGGAAATGAAATATTCCATATTTATTTGAATCTGAAAATTCTAATGGATCCCAATTTTGATGCTTTTGCTTAAAAAAGAATTTTAAAATGTGTCTGCCAAAAGCATTTAACATTTGGAAAGGATTCATGACTTTGACAGAAAAACAAGCATCCTATAGTTATTATGCTCAATGATGTAATTTACTGGACTTAAGTTGGCTACATTTCACAATACACATTATGTAGCCATATTTCTTCATTTTATTACAAAGCTAAAATGTTGTCATCTTTCTTCCTATAAATTAAAACAAGCTAGCCATATATACTTTCCTGATTTTCTGTGACAGCAACCCCATCCAGTTACTAAAATGGATATCAGTGTTTTTTAAACTAAAGAGTTAATTATTTATAGGAAGCAGTGTGTATACTCTAGATTAGAAACAAGGAGAGTGGGGCATAGATATATTCTTAAACTGGAATTAAAATAAAAAATGCGACTGGTACAAGCTAACAGCCTTCCTTTTCCTCTGCTGTGGGTCTTTGTTGGCTCGCTTGCAGTGCTGGATCATATTGTAGTCCCTGAGGGCCATGGAGGCAAGTGTACCAGACTGTGAACATGCTGATGTGACCCTAGTCTGCAGGAACAAAAATGCTGTCCAGAAGGTGATGGTAAATGTCTGTCCATCCACTCCAGGAATATTTTGTTCTAGGTATCATGATCCAGGCAGAAACAATGGACAGCAGAAACAAGAGAACAGAGCTCAACTTAATATGAAAAAGGACCTTCCTTTATGGAAGACTAAGCAGAGGGGAGAAGCTGCGGATTTTCTGAGAGAGACTTCCTTGTTGGCTAATGGAGATGTTTAAGCAGAAGCCAAAAGGCTGTTTGGTAGGAATGTCAAGGAAGTGAGTCAGGCACTGATGGACTTTGGAACAGAGGTCATCTAAATTGTTTTCAGCATTGTAACTCTATCGTTAAACATGCCTGTCTCACTGATGCTGCAGAATTAAAATCCTGATGACAACAGCTGTACCAGTCCTGTTTTGCAATGGCTATTTGGTTGTTAAACTCTGCAGGTGAAATACCAGAGTGACAGAAAACAGTGGAGAACAGTGCCCAGGAGATTGGCCAACCTCACCAGAGCAGAGATCACACACTCTACTCTCATAGGCGAAAGGCAGCCCATCGACTTAGGAACATTTGATGTAGGGAGCCTCTTTTTGTTTACAAAAAGGAAAGTCATGTGAAAAATCTGGATTTGAAAGCTCTCTCAAAAAACTGGAAGGTTTCACAAAGCCCGTGGCCCTCATTTCTTTATGAATGCAGTGGGCTGGAGCCAAGTCTCTTTTCTTCAGAAAGGGCATGAGTCTCCAGTTCATCACAGGCCCCACCATTCTATCTCATCCATAACACCTTACTGTCTGCCTCTCTCATTTGTATTATCTGTCACTTCCTTGTTGTCATTTGAAGGTTATTGGTTTTGTGTGTGTGTGTGTGTGTGTGTGTTGCAATTTGATCTCTGGTTCCGCTGCCTTTTCTAAAACCAGCTTGAACATCAGGGAGTTCACGGTTCACGGACTTGGGTTAAAAGGACTCAAATTTTACTGTGAGTCTTCCTCATATCTCAAAGCCTCCATTTCTTCATCTACTAAATAAGGACAGTAAACAGGTCTATGTTTACTTTTGAATGAGCTGGTAAGTGCAGGAGTGCCTGGCACGTGACTTTGCTCAAAGTACATGTTCTGGTTAGTTAATGTCTCTCTATGCTCTCCTGTATAACTGAAGGCATCTCTAGTGTTCCCCTGTTCAGCGATTGTTGATTTTCATGTCTGTTTTCTCTTTCTGTCTTATTCAACTTTATATCACCAAGCACTGAACTTGACATTTTGATGAATGAATGGAGTGAATTTTGAGAGTGAGGTAAGAGAGAACCGAGAAAGTGTATGACTGGGCATCTCCTTCCTTCCCTGTTTCTCAGATGCTCCTCTCCTCCTTCCTGGATCCTGTCTCCCAGGCCTGCCCTGAGCTCCAGTCTCTAGATGGATGTCCACGCGTACTCTGAACCTCAGTGTGCCCATGTCGAACATTCTTAAAGAAATTACGAAGGTGGTTCTTTGTTAAGTGTATCAGGAGCTTTATTATCAGGTTTGCTTAAGGCTTCTGAAACAGTTCCTAACAGTGGGTGTATAACACTGTTTTGGTTTATCATGACTCTGGTTTTCACTGAATACTTAGTATTTTAAAGTGGTTGTTTTATTAGCAAGTTATTTTGCTTTTGTGGCCTGAAATACTCTCAGATTTTTACTGTGGTGATTCATTACTTAGATATATAATTTTTCTCTGTGTTTCAAAAAGGAAACAAATCATAGTAGAAAAAAAGAGAATGGGGTAGCATGTTTGGTGGTGTATGTTTCAGCTTGGGCATCTGGCTTGATTATCTTACATCATATAAAGCCTTTCCACACCTAGTGTCAGCATATGCAACCAATATTACTTATTGTTTCTGTATTATATTAATATTTGGGTGTATCTGTTTGACTAAATGGACTGTTTTATATGTTTCCCAGCAGTGTGGCTATAGAAACTACTCTAAACTTTGTCAGGAAACCTGAGTTTTAATTGCAATTCCCTGTGTACTTGCTAGGAGACCAGGACCAATTATTTAAACTGTTAAAACTGCTAAACTGTGTTCACTGCCTACCATACCAGGTAGTCTGCTAAATATGTAGTCTGTGTGATCTCAACACCCTAAATAGTCTATGAAATAGATGGTTTTTTATTATTTCCATTATATAGATGAGAATATTGAGTCAGGTCGATAAGGTAACTTGTCCAGTTAATGATGGAACCAAAATTTGAGTCAGGCAGTGTGACTTCAAAACTTGCATTAACAATAATGGTAATATCAGCAAAAATATTACTGTAATGGTAGGAGTAACAGTTGTACTAATAAAGTGCTGGTATGTGACAGGCATTTTTCTAGGTGTTACACATAGCTCAACATTCAGAAAATGAAGATCATGGCATCCGGTCCCATCACTTCATGGGAAATAGATGGGGAAACAGTGGAAACAGTGTCAGACTTTATTTTTTGGGGCTCCAAAATGACTGCAGATGGTGACTGCAGCCATGAAATTAAAAGACGCTTACTCCTTGGAAGAAAAGTTATGACCAACCTAGATAGTATATTCAAAAGCAGAGACATTACTTTGCTGACTAAGGTCCATCTAGTCAAGGCTATGGTTTTTCCTGTGGTCATGTATGGATGTGAGAGTTGGACTGTGAAGAAGGCTGAGTGCAAAAGAATTGATGGTTTTGAAGTGTAGTGTTGGAGAAGACTCTTGAGAGTCCCTTGGACTGCAGGGAGATCCAACCAGTCCATTCTGAAGGAGATCAACCCTGGGATTTCTTTGGAAGGAATGATGCGAAAGCTGAAACTCCAGTACTTTAGCCACCTCATGAGAAGAGTTGACTCACTGGAGAAGACTCTGATGCTGGGAGGGATTGGGGGCAGGAGGAGAAGGGGATGACCGAGATCGAGATGGCTGGATGGCATCACGGACTCGATGGACGTGAGTCTGGGTGAACTCTGGGAGATGGTGATGAACAGGGAGGCCTGGCGTGCTGCGATTCATGGGGTCGCAAAGAGTTGGACACGACTGAGCGACTGAACTGAACTGAACACATTCATTTAATTTATTTGAATGTATTGAACTGTGCTTTCTTAGTTCTTAAATTAGTTACAAGTATTAAATATGAATTGTATATACTATAGAAATTGTAATTTAACTCAGTTTCTTGGGTGGCATTATTGTACACTCACACATAGGGGATGAAGCATTTTATGATTTTTGAGAATTCCCTGGTGGTCCAGTGGTTAGGACTTGGCACTCTCAATGTCATGGCTGGGGAACCAAGATCCTGTAAGCCACTACAAAAAAAAGCATGAATTTAATTATTTTGATTAATTTATATCCTTTAAAGTGACCAGGAAGGTAGAATTTGCTGCATGCAGAAAGGCTTCATTTGTGATTAGTTTATTTAAAAAGTATGACAGTAATAGCTTGGTCCTTCTTTAGTAAGTTTGTAGTTAAATTTTCATTTTCCTTAAAACTTTTTACAAGATAGAGTTTACTCAGGGCTATCACAAGGAGTCGGACACGACTGAGGACTGAACTGAACTGAACTGATTATTTAGTGACTGTATTATAACTTCATAATTGGAGGGGCTAATTTTCTGTCTTGTGCCCTAGTCGCTGTGGTTGCTATGGTGACTGCTTTAATAACATTCAGTTACCTTGACTGCTGAATTGAGTTTCAGTGCACCATCACTTGTTTAAAACCGTGTTTCCCGTGTGGAACCACTCTGGTTCTGTAAATCTGTGTTTGTTATCATCTAAAACATCTTAAGGCAGTTGTTTTATGGCTTCTGCTGTAATTTTGTGTGTGTGTGCAGCATGATGAAAAAACCAAAAGCCCTTAAATTAAATCAGAGTTTAATCCATGTCCTTAAACTCTATGGTAAGCTGATTTTGGCCTTTTCTTATTCCTTATACACAGTCCCAGCTCAGTAAATCCTTGCTGATTGACTCTCAAGTTATGGATTATTTTTATAGTAGCATATGGTAGGCTTAAAAAAAATACTGGTAGTTGAAAGCTTGTTGGCATGTATCCATTTTCAGATTTTTCTAGAAGGTCTCATACTAAACAAGAAGCAAAGGAACCATCTGTCCCTGCACCTCGGGTGGATCTCAGTGGTCTCCTTTGGGTTGCACTGTCTTTGTAGTGGATCGCCTTGCTGCACTGTAATTAAGTCAGCCGGTGGGGTCCAGTATTGAAAGGGTTCTCTCCCTGCTGGATAAGTACCACTGCCTTTGTGTTACATGCCATGTTATTGTGGAGTGGATAATTTTTTTCCCCCTGCACAGGTCTTGATTTAACAGCAGGATCCTCGGGGCTTCTTCCAAGAAGCACCACATCTCCCTTCAAATAAATGGAGGATGAATTCTTTCTTGAGATTCTGAAAATAAATAAAAGCTTTTCTGTTTCTCATGTTCAAAACAATTCTAAATGTGTATAGTTAAGCTCCCAGCGAGTAACTTGGTTCACTGGCTTCCTTCCTGCTCTGGCAAAAGTGGTTTTTTTATGGTAGAGAAATTTTTATGAAAATGTAATATTTTAAAAAATGTCTAAAAGTCAAGAACATAATATCCTTATTAACCTCTCACTGTGGGCTAATAAAAGGAAAGGCTATAAATAAGGTGGTTATACTTGGATTTGAATACCCTTTATTCATCTTTTCTCTTATTCTTACCTTCATAAAGCCTTGTATTCTCTCCCCTAAGCAAGCCTCCCTCCTCTCATCCATTTTCTTACCCTCTCACCCATCTCCTGCCAAACTTTCTACTTACCTGTTTGCTACCCTTCTCCATGGTAAGAAAACTTTCTTGTGTGTTAATCTCCTCCCAGAATATTCTTTCCATCACCTCAGCTGGGTTTACTTGTCTGTCCCTGCTGCGCCCTGTAGAAGACAGTGCTCGTTTTCCCCCATATCCTACAAATCTAAGAGTCTAGAGCCACTGGCTGGGGAAGGCAATGGCACCCCAATAGAAAACTTTCTTGTGTGTTAATCTCCTCCCAGAATATTCTTTCCATCACCTCAGCTGGGTTTACTTGTCTGTCCCTGCTGCGCCCTGTAGAAGACAGTGCTCGTTTTCCCCCATATCCTACAAATCTAAGAGTCTAGAGCCACTGGCTGGGGAAGGCAATGGCACCCCAACCCAGTACTCTTGCCTGGAAAATCCCATAGACGGAGTAGCCTGGTGGGCTGCAGTCCATGGGGTCGCTAACAGTCGGACAGACTGAGCGACTTCACTTTCACTTTTCTCTTTCATGCATTGGAGAAGGAAATGGCAACCCACTCCAGTATTCTTGCCTGGAGAATCCCAGGGACAGGGGAGCCTGGTGGGCTGCCATCTATGGGGTCACACGGAGTCGGACATGACTGAAGTGACTTAGCAGCAGCAGCAGCAGAGCCACTGGCATAGTCTCCCCTCAACCCCCATTGCAATCTCCAGGCCATTATTCTTCTATCACTGCCTCTGCTTTTGCTATGCATCCTTGTCATTAGTCTTTTTTGACTGAATCATTCAGTGAAAAAGAATAGACTCAAATGCTCAGATTGGGAGACACAGGGGGAGAATTCTTCAGCAAATACTTTATGATGTAATGCTTTTACTTCTTTATGAGAACCTATCACTGCATTCATAAGCACACAGTTCTGACTACATGGCTGAGGACAAGGCAGCTCCAAGAATAATAATATAAAGTTTGAATATTTAAGTTGAAGGTAGAAACAGTATTAGTCCGTTGATAAGGTGCATAATCTTATCTTAAAATGTCAGGTAAATCAAGTCAAAACTGGACTTCAGTTTTTCAGGAAGCATTTTATAGCACTTTCAATTTCTTGCCAGAAGTCTTCCCAGGGCTGACCTTTGGAAGCCTGCTTTGCTCTGAGGATGTATCAGTAGGAACAAACATGTGATTAGAAATGTAGGTTATAAAAAATGCTGGAATTTATTTGTGGTTACAAGTGTTGCTGACCTGTCACATAAGAAATAGAAATCTACTGCCTTCTTTGCCAAAAATTCTTACTTATTGGATAGATGAAACATAGAATGTCATGCTATTTTGAATTTTTATAGTATTAATAAAGTTGAACAATTTTTTTTTCATGTTGCTTACCATTTTAAATTTATCTTCTGTTGTCAGATTGTTTTGGGGGTGTGTCCTTTGTCTTATTATCAAACTGCATGTCAGAGTTTCCACTGAAAGAAGTGCCATATAGTTTGAGAGGACTTTTCTTTTCTAAGCAGACAGATTATTTGATTAAATTTTTTTTTATTATCATTTTTTTTTGTATTTATTTATTTTTTTACACGAACTCCCAAACATGAACCCCCCTCCCACCTCCCACCCCACATCATCCCTCCAGATCATCTAATTTTATCAATGTTTTCCATTTTGCTGAACAAAAGAGGAGATAATGGATTCCTTTCTCCTATTCTTCTTCTCTCTCTAATAGGAAGGAAAAGTCATAATAAAATGTTTATAAGAACTAGATCCTCAAATAAGAAGCAAAATGTTGGCTTTTAATTTGTTTGGAAAAATAAAATTTTACATGTATATCCTCATTCTCATGGGGTTATATATTTAAGAGTAGCAGTTTTGTCATTTAGGAAAGCAGAACTGAAAAAAAAATACATTAATAATTGCATTAACAGCGTGGTATATACCAGAGGAAATGTGGTGACTTAAATTCAATGACTAGAAACTTGATTTTTCATTGCCTTAGAACGTACTTGTTTCCTTGACTCTGAAAGGAAAATATGTTGGGTAGCATTAGTTACCTTATAATTCTGTAAAAATCTGTTACCTTCTGAGGGTATGAAAGTGCAGAACTAGGGTTCTCTGTTTTGTTTCTTTGCCCTGACAAGTAGTTACTTTTTCTGAGCCCTTGGCTCTCCTTCTGTGAACAGAAGGCGCTCCATCTGCCGTTTTAAAGTGAAGATTTACAGTTCAAACAGGACAGCATTTACATCTTATAATCATGTCTTCTGATACCCACTTAAAATTTAAGACAATAGAATTATTCAAGACCTTGCTATCTTCTTTGTGACTTACTCAGAATTTATATTTTTGATTTATTTTTTTGCCCTTTTAATCTGCTTTTGGCCAATTTGTTGTGGTTTTGTTGGGTTAAACATGTATGAAAAGATGTCTCAGAACAGTATCCTGTATTTCTAATGCCCAATAAGAACTTCGATGTGGAGTCCCCTCCTTTGGACAAACTTTTGTGTGGCACATACCACACTATCCTCTACATGGTGGTTTCCTTACCATTTTTATTCCCCATTCTTTGTGGACTTCATGAGTCAGCAGCCTTGCCTTTCTAGTTTTGTATCTCCTTAGGGCCTAGTGCACAGAAGGTGGTCAACTAATGTTTATTAAATGAAGACCTAAATCATGGTCTCATTTTTAAAAGGTATAAATTTTATCAATGTTTTCCATTTTGCTGAACAAAAGAGGAGATAATGGATTCCTTTCTCCTATTCTTCTTCTCTCTCTAATAGGAAGGAAAAGTCATAATAAAAGATAAAGAAGTCTCTTCACTTTTCTCTGCATAATGTCAACTCTTCAGGCACCACTGGGCAAGACCTGTGCAGGAGGGATGAATTGTATGAAATTTCCATTTTTATAGATCCAAAATTATAGAATGTTCTAATCCCACATAGCTCAGTCTAATATAATAAGCAAAAAGTTATGGATGTGAGGGCTTAAAGTTTAATCCATTTTGGGAATCTCTGTTATCTGAGAACAACTGATAAGCACAAAAGGTCAAGGCAAAATAATTAACTTAAAAATTAGGAGCAACATTTCATAGTGGATAGTCAAGAAAAAAATTAGAATTCTTTATTAAAAAAATACATATACACATATATACATGTGAAACTATGCATATATGTGTGGAAATATGTTGCAAAAATAAAAGTAAATCAATTTTCAAATTGAAAATGGTTTATTGTTACCTATGGCATTTTTTCCTCTACAAAAAAAGCACATTGCAACAGACTTCACTTCACATATGACTGTACAAGCATTTCTTTAAATAGATCTCAAACTAAATTTGAAGACTTCATTAACTTTCCAAGGGTTAAAAAAATACTTAAATCATTAAAATTATTTTCTTATGAAGCATCCAAAATATAAACAGGCTTTCTTATTTTCTTTTCTTCAATTATAAACAGTCTAAGTCTGCAAAATTCGTATCTTTCAGGGATTTGGGTGTTAATGGAGCCATATTTTGTGGGTTTTATGAAATCCTGTATCTTTTGTGGACCTTATGAAATTTTATAGTGAATTCTGTTTGGATTGCCTTTGCTATGTCCACAGCGGCACTCTGTGAAACCACTGCGGAGACACTGATTCTCGGACTATAAATACTTCTCTCAGTTCTACCCGTTCCACTCATCCTACTTTCTGTTTTT
>SJYX01005672.1:23476-54085 GCA_006410675.1 Oreotragus oreotragus | reverse complement strand
GCTGGTGCACTGGGATGACCCAGAAGGCTGGTACGGGGAGGGAGGAGGGAGGGGGGGTTCAGGATGGGGAACACATGTATACCTGTGGCGGATTCATGTTAATGTATGGCAAAACCAACACAATATTGTAAAGTAATTAACCTCCAATTAAAATAAATTTATATTAAAAAATAACTTTTAACTTGACATTTGCAAATCAAGTAGTATTTTTGTAGTCAAGCTAATTCTCTGACTTGTAGATTACTTTTTACAATCGTTTAATCCTCAAAATTATTTTATAGTATAATTGTTATTCTTGTGTTTGACGTGAAAGTGAAAGTCTCTCAGTTGTGTCCAACTCTTTGGGACCCCATGGACTATACAGTCCATGGAATTCTCCGGGCCAGAATACTGGAGTGGGCAGCCTTATCTTCTCCAGTGGATCTTCCCAACCCAGGGATCAAATCCACGTCTCCTGCATTGCAGGCAGATTCTTTACTAGCTTAGCCACAAGGGAAGCTCAACAATACTGGAGTGGGTAGCCTATCCCTTCTCCAGTGGATCTTCCTGACCCAGGAATTGAACTGGGGTCTCCTGCATTACAGGTGGATTCTTTACCAACTGAGCTATAACATAGTAAATAATCTGCCTGAGGATACATAACCGGAAGAGATAGGAGCCACAACTAGAGTTTCCAGACATCAAATACTGTGATCTTTTGTACCATGTTGTCTTCCAAGAAGGGGCTGTAGACTGCAGTTCAGACTTTTATTTATTTCTTAAATTGTTTATATCATACAGTGTAGTTCAGTGTTTAGGAGCATGGCTTCCAGAGTAAAAATGTATGGGTTTAATTCTAGGTTCGTTACTTGCTAAACTGTGGGACATTGCTTAACATCCCTGTGCCTCAGTCTTCTTATTTGTAAAATGTATGTATTACCTTCTGGGGTTTTACATATTTATCTATTTATTGGAGAAGGAAATGGCAACCCACTCCAGTATTCTTGCTGGAGAATCCTGTGGACAGAAGAGCCTGGCAGGTTACAGTCCAGGGGGTCGCAAGAGTCGGATACAAATAGTGACTAAACCACCACCAAACCACCACCACCATTTACCTATTTATACATAGGGCTTCCCAGGCGGCACTGGCAGTAAAGAACNACCTCTAACACAAAACTAAACTGTGGTAAGCTAAAGAAGGTGAAAGTGAAGTCACTCAGTCATGTCCAACTCTTTGCAACCCCATGGACTGTAGCCCACTAGGCTTCTCTGTCCATGGGATTCTCCAGGCAAGAATACTGGAATGGGTTGCCATTTCCTTCTCTAGGGGACCTTCCCGACCCAGGGATCGAACCCAGGTCTCCTGCATTGCAGGCAGACGCTTTAACCTCTGAGCCAACAGGAAAGCTAAGACATCTTTAAAAATCTATCATATCATATTCCATAAATATGGTTCAAACTAACCACTCTTGTTGAGATTTTGTTCATTTATCTTGAAAATGGAAGTGCCTCACTTAAAAAAAATTTTTTTGTTTTGCACCTCAGTACAGATTTTGGACAGTCAGGAAGCATGAGTTTTTCAATATTAAATCTGGGTAAGAAGAGCTAGTTTATTGAAATCAGTTTTAATCCTTCTAATCTGGTATGAAAATATGAATTATTTCAAAATATAGTAGTACCAGTTAAAATTGTTTTTGTCTTTCATATTCATTCATTTATTCAACAATTTAGAGTATATTATGTATAAGATATTAAGTAGATTCTCCTGTTATTGGTGAAACCTATTTTTGTATAATTAAGTTTCAGATCTCTCCCTCTCTCTCTCTTTCAGACGTACACACACACACAAATATACATATCTGTACTGATTTTCCATTTTCTTCCTTATATAATTAAGTTACAACAAATGAAAGTAGATAATGTTTCACTTGTACTTAAGCTCTACCCAAATTTGCTTTATTTGCAACAAAACTATGTATGATAAAACCTTATAAATATCTAACATCATTTATTTTTTTTTAACTATTTTAATGGGATAGGTTAACTCTACCACTCTATGAGCAATATATATATCTTTTGTCTGGAAGTCTTAATGTACAGTATTACCTGATATTGCCCATAATCTATTCAGATCCAGAAAGAAGAAGATTTGGATGACAATATTTCTTGAGACTCACCTAAATCCAATCTTTTACATGACTTGCAGAACTGCCTCCCACCTCATTGTCAAAAATTTGAGCCTGATGACAACCTTGCCAAATTATTACTTATCCTAATGCTGAGTAGTAACCCTTCCAAGCTGAAAAATGGCATGCAGTATAACAAATGAAAGGGAGCTGACATTAGAAAGAACATTAGTGAGATCAATGTCATTCAACCAGAGACATAGACTCCGTTAAAGGCATGTCAATATGACCAATTATTTTCCACAGCACTGACATCATGATTATATTTTTTTTCTTTGTCTTTAGGAGAGAATGCTTTTGCTTACAGTAACTGTTGAAATGTAGCCATTTGCCAGAAGATCTTCTTGGAAGTTTTGCATTGTCATCATTACTGGCTTGAATTTGTCTTTGCTTGATATCTAAGCTCCTGATTATAACTTAGCTTAATCTGAAATTTTTGATCAATAAACTGGACTAAACATTGAGTAAGTTGAAGTGAATTCTAGAAATTCTTGATGGTATTCACTGCCCAGAGAGTAAGATGAAAGGCTGAACTTTAAGGGTAATCAGTATTTATAAATAAACATTTATTTGTATAATTAATTTGTTAATTTCTNGATTATAACTTAGCTTAATCTGAAATTTTTGATCAATAAACTGGACTAAACATTGAGTAAGTTGAAGTGAATTCTAGAAATTCTTGATGGTATTCACTGCCCAGAGAGTAAGATGAAAGGCTGAACTTTAAGGGTAATCAGTATTTATAAATAAACATTTATTTGTATAATTAATTTGTTAATTTCTGCCCCCCCCATCTAGGCTGAAAGCTCCCTAAGTACAGGGACATGTATATTTTACTTGTAATTGTATTCCCATCACATACTATGGAATAGTGTCTACAAATATAATGCTCTGATGAATATTTTTTAATGCATCTGTGACTCTTCATGGATTTTTGTTCAATTTTCTGATATTGGGAAGCTGTCAGCTTCAGAGTTATACCACCATGACAGGAGTAAAGAAGCCAGCATGATCAGGAAATTGCAGATACTGTTGCTAGTTGCAAAATCATGCCGTGCCTGCTGTAATATGCCCAGTAAAAGGATGTCCCTCGTCACACCCTTCAACATCCGTGAAGCAAGGGAGTTGACGCTGCAGTCTCCAGTAGGATTGTAACCGAGAAGGAAAATTCCACCATGACCATGCTAGACAGCAGAACCAGCGTTAACCTCAGCCTTACTTCCTCCAGTTAAATCCCACAAAAGTGTGTCTACGGTGACTCTAAATCACACTCAAAAAACTACCAGCAAGGCAGTCCTAGAAAATGTAATTTTTAATATTCCAGCTTCTACTTGGAAAGAATGCTCATTAGAAAGAAGTTAGAGTGAATGTTAAGCACCAACCTACAGTATCCTTTTGCCTCCTTGAAAGTTTACATTCATTTAGCAATCTCTGGAAGAATGCAATGTAAATTATGATTTTTCAGTATCAAAAAATAATTAATATATATGGGGTAGTTGTTAAGAGGGCAGGCTCCAAAGTCATGCTATCTGAAATCAAATCCTCTTTCCCTTCTGTGTGCCCCAACTTCCAAATCTGTAACTGGGTATAATCTTGTTTCAAAATATAAGTTTGAGGAATAAATGAGGTAAAGAATGTGACATGCTTAGCACATGCCTGGCCAGTGGTAACTTGCCAATAATTTTACCTGTTGTAATTCTAACCCATATTCATCAAAGCTTTGTTTTCTAATAGGAAATATAAATTATTTGATTAAAAAATAAAATTTGAATTCTATTATAATAGATTTTTATGTAAGAATGTAACAAATCTCATTTAATTCTTTCTTTTTCCTCTTCATTCATGCAGTAATAGAGGGCTTATTATGCACAATGTACTGAAGTGGGTTGATACTCTAATTTTATTTGATTGATATAAATTCTTAATACATGCTTATTGTGGAGAATTTGACAATAAGGATGTATATAAAGAATAACATTAAATATTTGGAATCATACTATACAGAGATAACTGTTGGTAACAACAAAGTTGTTTTCCTATAGTTTTTTTCCTTTAAAAGATAATATATATTCAGTTTGTATCTTGCTTATTTACTTAAGGTTATATCGCTGCTGCTGCTGCTGCTAAGTCGCTTCAGTTGTGTCCGACTCTGTGCCACCCCATAGAAGGCAGTCCACCAGGCTCCCCTGTCCCTGGGATTCTCCAGGCAAGAACACTGGAGTGGGTTGCCATTTCCTTCTCCAATGCATGAAAGTGAAGAGTCAAAGTGAAGCCGCTCAGTCGTGTCCGACTCTTAGCGACCCCATGGACTGCAGCCTACCAGGCTCCTCCATCCATGGGATTTGCCAGGCAAGAGTACTGGAGTGGGTTGCTATTGCCTTCTCCCAAGGTTATATTAGGAGCTTGGAAAACATTTTAATGGTTTGATCAGTTTTTCAATATTATGGTAACATCTTTTGAACATAGATTCTAGTGTTTACCAAATACTTCATGTGCCTGTACATGGCCCACTTCCCTTTTAGTTGAGTTACGGTCCTGAGACTAGTTTTAGACTATGACCTGCGAACAGAATTCACAGAATTCATTAGTGTCACTTACAGGCCAAGGTGTTGGGAGACAGTGTGTTTCCTTTGTTCCTTTCTTCCCCTGCTGAAATGAACTTGGAGAGGCATAGCTGGAGGAGGGCCGTCCAATCTACTTTAGACTTCACCTGAGTGGAAAATAGACATTTGTTGAGTTAAACTGTTGAAATTTACAGTTTTGTCTATTATAGCAGCTTCTGTTAATTATCTTGATGATTTACAGACTTTATCCTGTTTTATCAATGATACTGACTTACTATTACAGGGTTTTTTTTTTTTTTTGGTGGCTTTAATGGCCAGGCTGNATAGACATTTGTTGAGTTAAACTGTTGAAATTTACAGTTTTGTCTATTATAGCAGCTTCTGTTAATTATCTTGATGATTTACAGACTTTATCCTGTTTTATCAATGATACTGACTTACTATTACAGGGTTTTTTTTTTTTTTTGGTGGCTTTAATGGCCAGGCTGCTGCTATTGCTGCTGCTAAGTCACTTCAGTCGTGTCCAACTCTGTGCAACCCTGTAGACGGTAGCCCACCAGGCTCCCCCGTCCCTGGGATTCTCCAGGCAAGAACACTGGAGTGGGTTGCCATTTCCTTCTCCGATGCATGAAAGTGAAAAGTGAAAGTGAAGTCGCTCAGTCGTGTCTGACTCTTTGCCACCCTGTGGACTGCAGCCCACCAGGCTCCTCCGTCCATGGGATTTTCCAGGTGAGAGTACTGGAGTGGGGTTATTATGCACCAATTATCAGGAGTTCACTTAACAATCAGTTCTTTCCACTGTGTAAACTGAAGATAAATCAGAATAGATGGTTCAAAAATGAGAGACGAAAGAAAGTTTACTACCACATAATTTATGTTTTCTTTTTTCTCTTTTTTATTGACATTGAAGCAGTCAGTATTTTAGACTACAGATGTTCACTGCATGGAGGAAAGTGAATGGACCTGGGAAAAACCTTGTTGTTAAATGAAACTTTATGGTATTTGTTATAGAGGCAATTAGGGTAGTTAGAGAAAGCCAGATATAACCTGTCTTTCTCTCTCTTCCTTAGTTCTGAGGGTCAAAGGGGGAACATTGCTGTATGGATCAGAAATCCCCTTCAATAGCACATTGATAGTTAAAGAGAAAAAGATTGTTCTTCAAGGGCCTCAAAGGACAAAAGTGAATCCATTAACACTCTAGAAAACAATCTGACTGCTGCGGTGGGAAAAAAAAAAAAATGGGGTTATTATGCACCAATTATCAGGAGTTCACTTAACAATCAGTTCTTTCCACTGTGTAAACTGAAGATAAATCAGAATAGATGGTTCAAAAATGAGGGACGAAAGAAAGTTTACTACCACATAATTTATGTTTTCTTTTTTCTCTTTTTTATTGACATCGAAGCAGTCAGTATTTTAGACTACAGATGTTCACTGCATGGAGGAAAGTGAATGGACCTGGGAAAAACCTTGTTGTTAAATGAAACTTTATGGTATTTGTTATAGAGGCAATTAGGGTACTTAGAGAAAGCCAAATATAACCTGTCTTTCTCTCTCTTCCTTAGTTCTGAGGGTCAAAGGGGGAACATTGCTGTATGGATCAGAAATCCCCTTCAATAGCACATTGATAGTTAAAGAGAAAAAGATTGTTCTTCAAGGGCCTCAAAGGACAAAAGTGAATCCATTAACACTCTAGAAAACAATCTGACTGCTGCGGTGGGAAAAAAAAAAAAAATCAATCAGTAAAATGAATTTTAGAAGGTCACCAGAGCTAATTGTCAGTGTTTCTCCTCTTAATCAAAATTATTTTTTATGAGCTCCCTAATAGCTGTGCATCCTGATAGTGTAGGTGAAATGGCAAGTCTAGGATCATCAGGGCATAATTAGATGACACTACCCTGCTTTTGCTAAACCAGAGAGAGATCTTCCCTAAGAATGATCCAAAGGGGACCATGATAGGTTAGACAAAGCATTCCTTGGGAGCTTGTATTTCATTTCAGACTCAGGAACTGCAGTAAAGATGAATGGGGTTCGTGCATATATAAACTCATGATATAGAATGTATAGAGTATATATACTCATAGAATATTATGAGAACAAAAACTGGAATTACTAGAAGTCTCTCTGAAAAGAGACTGCAGGAATTGACTGTTCAGATTTCTATAAAGGTATTTGAGGAGATACTTGGCTAAAGTTCATTTTTCAAGATTTGGCCGTTAGCCTTAAGCTGATTTATAATTTGACTGATTTGAAGATTGGTAAGGATTTGACTATTCAAAAACTAAACTGTAAGATGATGTAGAATACCTAGAAACTAGAGAGCAGTACATGTGGACCCCTTTAAGAATTCTGAAGGGCACCTTTATAAAAGGAGATTTGTAGGTAATTTTTATTGAATTAGTTTTATGAGAATAGTCTATTTCAGTTAACAGACTATCTTAAAATCAGGCTATAACAGTTGGGGGCTGTTTTGTCCACCCTCCCGCTTCCGCAGTGTCTGGTGACATTTTTGGTTTTCACAACTAGGGGAGCAACGCTACTGGCATCTAGAGGGTAGAGGCCAGAGATGCTGCTAAACATCCAAAGTCCTGCATTGCATAGGACAGGGCCCACAAGAAAGAGTCATTTAGCCAACAATGTCATTACTGCCCAAGTTGAGAAATCCTGAGTTAAAGTAAACCTGTGTTTAAATTTAAAAAGGGATAAAACTGGGGGAGAATGAAAGCTAACCACATTTGTTAAACCTCTATCCAACACAGTGCCTAAAGTGGGGTTGTAGGTGGGGTGCCTGCCTCACTGGACTCACTGTATTAGCAATTTTCTAGTCCTAGGTTGGAACACTTGGCTAAGGTTTCTAGACTTCTCTAAGCCTCAGTTACCCTCCAAAATGGGAATAATAATAATATTTGCCTTGTAGGTTTTTGTGAAGATTTAACAAGAAAACATAAGGGCTTAGCATGGTCCCTTACAATCTTTAAATTCCAAGTAAGTGGTAGCTGGTTTCAGCATAGAAATGAAATTGACAGTGTTTGCATTGGTTGTCACTGGACCACAAGTTTTAACTTTGTTTTTCTCAGATCATATTTTTAAAGTTTCTACCATAACATGCATTATTTTTATAAGAAGAAAATAACTTGTTTTAAATAAAAAAGAATGCTTCAGATTCCATTTCTTAAATTATAGATATTCTTTTCTCTTTTCCAGAATCAAGTTAGGTTATGTAGATCACAAAATAATCAGATATTTTCAGCTACTACCTAATTCATAAGTGTACAAAAGCTGTGTTATTGGAATGAAATGAAAATGAGAAGTTAAATGTTTGCCAATTTTCTGAAATAGAAGAGCAAAGATGCATTTATGACAGACTGGAGAATAGATTACAGGACCTGGATTGGTTGAAGTTCTTCATAAATATGTATTCATGTTTTGCTTAGAATTTAAAAATATTTCTCTTTTTATGGGCACCTAGCAGTTATAAGTAAGTAGCTGAGAGTCATTCTTATTGACATGGATCTTCCTAATGTTAGGTCACATGTGAAATCCAGAGAGGGTCTTTCATAGTGGTTAAAAGCACAGATTCTGCAGCCCAGCTTCCTTGCATCAAATCCCAGCCTTGCAGGACATTTAGTTCTGTCCAGAACATCCGCGAGCCATTTGGTCCATGCCAAAAAAGTGCTTGAAATTTGGTCCAAATGTCCATGCGCATATATGGTCTTTGCCAAGGGGTTTGAGCAGGACTAAATATCAAGGACCTTTTGGTGTGGATCAAATGACTTAGGGACGTTTTGAACAGAACTAAATGTCTAAAACCAATCCCAGCCCTACCACTCATAAGCTTTTTGATCTTGGGGAAGTAACTTAATTTCTTTGTGGATTAGTTTCCTCACATTTAAAAAGGAAATAATAATGTACTCAATAATGTTAAGGTTAAAGGAGATGGCATGTATTTATATTTACATAAATAAATGTATTTTCTTCCCTCTAAATAATGTCTGGCTTATAGTAGGGCTTATGTAAGTGTTTGCTATTATTATTGAAAGGTGAGTTTTATTTTTTATTAAAAAAATTTTTTTTTGGACACAAAGAGAGGCATGTGGGATCTTAGTTCCCTGACCGTGATTGGAGCCCATGCCTCCTGCATTGAGAGTGCAGTCTTAACCACGGGACTGCCAGGGAAGTCCCTGGATATATTTTTTAATGTCTGTGTATTTGACCTGTTTACAAAGAAGAAATTCCAATACTAATTTTGATAAAGCAAAGATAATTTTGATAGACACTTCTCAGTGTGTAAATGAGACGTATCAGACTGCTCTGTGTTATTTAGTTCAGTTACAGGATAGCATTCTGTAGCTTATTCATGCTGTCAGTTATATCAGATTATGTAATGTTATTTAGAACTAGCTACTAACACATGACTAAGCTTTGCCAAGTTATAATTCTTGGTCAGACACCTTTCTCCCACTCTTCTCAAAGAGGACCTCCAATGTACATTTGAATCATGAAATAAATCTGAGAATGCATACTTTTGTATTCTTGGTGGGAGGGAGAGTGAAGGTTTCAAAGTTCCGTTTCCGTTGTACAGTTTTTTGTTCCTTGTTTTGTGTGTGTGTGTGAGCACCATTAGTTGCTCAGTTGTGTTGGAAACTTTGCAACCCCATACACTTTAGCTCACTAGTGTCCTCTGTCCATGGAATTCTCCAGGTTAGAATACTGGAGTAGGTTGCCATTCCTTCCTCTAGGGAATGTTCCCAACCCAGGGATCGAACCCTGGTCTCCCACACTGCAGGCAGATTCTTTACTGTCTGAGCCACCAGGAAAGCCCCATTGTTTTCTATGCAAGCCCCTTGCTTTCTACTTACCTGTTAAGACAGCCTTGATGAGCCTTCTGCTTAAAAGACCCCATTCAGGACAGAGGAGCAAGGCCTGGTGAGGGACTCAGGGCAGGGAATGAAAGCCAGCTGCTCAGGGTGGTTCTAGGCTGACCTTGAGGGAGAGGGGTCAGGGAGGCGGTCCTTGAGACTGAGGTGAGAACAGTTACTTGGCATTTGGCTGACAGGAGCCAGAAACTCAAAGCAGTGGATGGTCGCTGGTATCATTAATGTCGAAAACTTTTTAGGCTCAGATTGCCTCAGCAACTCTCAGCAATGTAGCGATTTTTATGTGAAATAATCTTTAGGTTAGGTCCTGAGTGGATCCAAAATAGATTCATGGGAAGAATCCTGGCTTTGTGCTCTGTCTGTTCTAAGGAAATGGGACTGCCTGCACCTGGATGAATCCTGGTCAGGAGCTTTCACTTCTGTGATACAAGTGGGCTCAGTGATAAACTCTAACTCTAAGCATCTGGGCTTAGTTAGCACTTCAGGCTCTGCTGGAATTGTACTGGGAACCGTGACTTTTCTCATTAAAAGTCTAACTGAATAAAATATTTTAAGGATAATAATATATACAACAATGGTTACTCTGATACTTAGAAGGAACATAACATATATTTGTTGAATTGTTGAGTCCATTCTAGGCATTTAAAGTTTTATTCTCTAGGTTGGTGCCTTTTGAATTCTGTTACAGGAGCCTTCCGAGCAGGACAGACAGTGATGGGAGGGAAAGTGCAGCTTTACCTCAGTCTGACTTCTCTAGAAGGTTCTCTCTGAAGAAAAGTTTTCTTCACCAACCACATTTTGAAAACCACTTTTGTAGGAAAATGACATCTCATTCTTGGATCACCTAGGTCACTGGAAGCTTTTATGGAAAGCTCTTCATGTTGCTTTAGCTTCCCAAAGAAACACCTTCACCAAATTGTGTTTAAAAGTTATGTTTTTAAATTATATTCAGCTGTTATATAAGAAGCACCTTTCCCTGTGAAACCATAGAATATGAGTCCTTCTCACATGAAACATATCTCTGAGTTTAATTCTAAATAAAACCTTGTTTCTCTAGAGAATGTTTCTTCTCTGTCCAGTGCAAATGTGTGCTTGTGTGTGCTTACTCACTAAGACATGTCCAACTGTTTGCGACCTCATGGACTACAGCCCACCAGGCTCCTCCGTCTATGGAATTCTCCAGGCAAGAATACTGGAGTGGGTTGCCATTTCCTTTTCCGGGGGTCTTCCTGACCCAGGGATTGAACCTGGGTCTCCTGCTTTGCAGGTGGATTCTTTACCAACCAATAATGCAAATTATGTAATTATTTTATTTCTGACTTTTACTTAGACATCCTGAAATCATGAGCTACATTTTATGCACAATCGCAGAAATGATGCTGACTTTTAGGACTAGAATATTTGTTTCTTCTTGATCATTACATATTTCCCTCTATTTTTATTATATTATTTCCACTTTTGTTATCTATGCTTCTTTGAAACCTGCCACAGATGCTTTTTGGAATTAAGGCAGGATATAAATTCAATAAATAAAATATGTCTAAACCACTTAAATGTTTGAAACCTTTCTGGGACAGAGCCTAAGCATTACTCACATAAAAGGATCTGGTTCCCCGCCTTCTGCAGAAAAATTGTTTGCTAATTTCCTTGTACTGTACTTTATTTTTTAAAGGTTACAGAACTTTAGTTAGCATAACAGAAGGCTCATGAATCTATATTTTGTGTTTACAGCAAGTGAAGCCTCACTTTCAAAATGTTATTTACAGATTGTAGTTACTATTTTCCTGGACTGGCATATTTTGTATGCCCGAAACTTGGCAAAGAGTCTTACTGGTTTAAACATAGGTTAGTGGAGCATTGAATTTGAGACTTTGAAGTGACATAAGAGTGAATCTAGCCCTCATTGTCTGGAGACATTTTGGTTGTCACTTCTGGGTTGGGAACTTTGGTATCCAGAAGTCAAGGCCAGCCAGGAATGCTTCTAAACACCCACAATATGCAGGGAAGCTCTCACACCCAAATGCCAATACTGCTGAGGCTGGGAACCCTGATTTAGTCCAATCACAGTATTTCAGGCAAATTGAGGCCCACAGAAGTTAAGTGACTTGTCCTTCAGATATAGGATTTCAAGTAATCACCCAGATTCATTTTTAAAATAGTAAAATGATAAATTCCTTTTTGAGACGAAGATTAAAACAAAGATGTTCACTATGGACGAACACCCTCTCTGTGGGTGCCTCTCTATAGGAACATTGTACATGCCTGCCCTGCTGAGCTCAGACATGGCACCTTGACTAGTCTGGACCTATGAAATGTGAGACAGACATCCCTCTCAGGTGGGGGAGCCTTCGGAGCTCGCACAACATGCCATGTTTCTTCTCCCTCTGCCAGCATGGTTGGCAGTGCTCCAGGCAGGGCAGGCCTGTTAGCCTACTCTCAGGGCCACGGCCAACTCCTGATGGGGATGTGGTAAGAACTAGAAATTAAGACTTGACTGTCATTTAGAAAATGTAGTCACATCATAAATTAGGTTCCTAGGAAGTATGATACATAGTATTCCCACATAGAATAAGATTTTGATGCTTTCCTTTCCTTAATAACTTAAGATCTACGCAGCAGTCAATACTTTTTTCTTTTTACTTTTTTTCTACAGCACCTCACTCAGGATACCCTTTGTTCTTCCCCATCTGGAATAAACAGTAAGGCTTGCATCACAGTTATGTTGTGGCTGAGCTAGCAATGTAAATGCTTTTCTTTTTTTGTTATTTATGTATTTGTATTTTTAAAATTAAAGTACTAAAACTGCTAGAACTGAGCACTGGTCTCTCAGATAGACTTTCCTTTCCTTTCTCCCTTCGTTGCATCAGTTTTCCCTGCCTTCCTCCCTTCCTTATTTTAATATTTGTTTCTACTTGTGCCAATGTGTTCGTTACTGGCTGGCTTTTATCTGTCTCCATGTGGTAAGTGTAGAACAACCAGTTATCCCAGCGAGGACAGAGTCAGTGGCTGGTGGATTATTGTTACTTGGGGTCACCGCTGCTTCTGGGATCTTTGGGCGCGGGAGGGATTGATTTTCTTTTATACTAGGTACTGGTGATAAACAGAGGGAAAGACAAGGTTTCTTTACCCAAAAACCGTAGAGTCTTTTTTCATGGGAAATAGACTTGCCAGCAAGTTACTTTGCCTCTTTATCCCTAAACTCACACTTGAATCTCGGATCATAGCACTTTGCAATGGAAGAAAAACCCCTTCCAGAGAAAAGGCAGTAGCAGAGTCAGAGTCCAGACCTTTCTTAGAGTAGATCTGGCTCCATTCACCTTCTTCTCACTCACCTGCTGCCCACCATTAGTCCTACCCACCATTTCATATCTTTTGAAGGGGTGGAGAAGTCCCAAGGCTCAGGCCTTCTTACCTCTTTCCTGTGTAGAGAAGTCTGAAGTGTTTAATGCTCTTATGCTTTTGTGAATGGTTGGTGGGTAGGACAGAATATCTGTTCCTTCATGTGCTTTGCCGGCACCAAAACTGGGGATACACTGCTAAATAAGACAGGCCTTGTCTTTGCCCTCAAGGTGCTTATGTTCTAGACATTAATTATATTAATCTCTATTCCATGCTATGCCCTAGGCCAAGTCATTGTCTGTTGTGATTATTGTCATTAATTATGCACTGTTCAGTTTTTCAGCCAGCATCACTAGGTACGAGTATGCCTATATGGTTATGCTGTTGGGTTATGACAGCATAATCCAACTAATGCCAGCAACATACAATACATGAATTTACTACCTACCTCTGCTCTCAGCTCTCTGGTCAGAGCTGCTACTCCATTTAGAGCAGAGCTTTAATTGCCATCAGCTGCCTAACTCCTAGGTCCTAATTTCCCCTTAAATTCCTTAAAGCTCTATCTTGCTTACCTGATTAGCTATCTCAACACTAAATGCTGTTGAGATAAGCTTGCTGCTGCTGCTGCTGCTAAGTCACTTCAGTCGTGTCTGACTCTGTGTGACCCCATAGACAGCAGCCCACCAGGCTCCTCGGTCCCTGGGATTCTCCAGGCAAGAACACTGGAATGGGGTGCCATTTCCTTCTCCAATGCATGAAAGGGAAAAGTGAAAGTGGAAGCTGCTCAGTTGTGTCAGACACCTAGCAACCCCATGGACTGCAGCCTACCAGGCTCCTCCGTCCATGGGATTTTCCAGGCAAGAGTACTGGAGTGGGGTGCCATTGCCTTCTCTGGAGATAAGCTTAGTGTTGACTTATTTCTCAGCTATCATTGAGAACTTTAGCTTACAAGATCATTTTTATAAATGCTTTCTTAAGGAAGGGAAGAAGGGCGAAAGGATGGAGGAAGACGGAAAGTAAAAAGAAAGAAAATAAGAGAAAGGAAGGGAGGGAGAGAGAGAAAGGAAAAGACAGAAAGTAAACAGAAAACAGCTAGGGAGTCATGCTCACCTAATATTAACTTTAGAGGGTTGCCTCTTTTCTTACAAATGCAGTAGCTCAGAACTAGATCAACCCTAAAGTAATCTCTCACTCCATACACAATTCTTATCAACTCTAGAAATTATTAGCCACTTTTTTCATTTTAATTTCCCTCTGAAAAATTATTTAAATACAGCTGCCATCAAACATTTCTTAAGAAACTTGCACATATTTGGGATTCAATAAGTACTGAATAAAGGAATGTGAAGTCTGTAGGAACCACTTATTCCACAAATTATCCCTCACTAAGATTTTCAAAAACTATTTTTGTATTAAATCAAAAAAGAAAACACAAAGAAATTGTCTGCTTCTTCCCACAGAGTTTTAAAACAGTTTTTGCATAATAATCTTGAACATACTTTTATCTTGTTTATGGTTGACATAAAAAGGCATCATCACATTTTTCCTTTGGGTATTTCATTGTTTTCCCCCATAATTCACAGATGTTTTTTGTCTATTATGAATATTATAACTTTGTCTCAAAAATGGCTTTTCCTGGTATACTATTTCTCTGTTGGATTTTTATGTATATTTGCCTTGTGTGCTCAGTAGTGTCTGACTCTTCACCACCCCATGGACTATAGCCCACCAGGCTCCTCTGTCCATGGGATTTCCCCAGCAAAAATACTGGAGTGGGTTGCCATTTCCTCCTCCAGGGGATCTTTATCACCCAGGGATCAAACCCGCATGTCCTGCAGCTACTGCATTGCAGGCAGATTCTTTACCGCCAAGCTATTGGGGTTTGTTTCCTTGGGTTTGCCTTTTCTGGGCATTTCGTATAAATGGGATCATATAATATGTGATGTTTGTGAGTGGCTTCTTTCACTTAGCATAATGTTAACTAAGGTTCACACACGTTGTAGCATGTGTTGTAGCAGTCCTTTCTTCCTTTGTTGCTAAAAATATTCTATTGAAAGGATATACCACATTTTGCCTATTCAGTCATTAGTTGTTGGATTATTGTTTCCACTTTTTGGTTACTGTGAACAATCCTGACATGCAAGTCTTTTTGTAGACATGTTTTCATTTTTCTTGGATAGGTACCTTGGAACAGACTTGCTAGTTCATTTTCTGGTTTTTGAGAAACTACCAAACTGTTTTCCAAAGTACACCATTTTATATGTAATACCAGTTTTTCAGTTTCTCCTTTAACTTTTTCCTCTCAATTTTATTAATGTATGATTGAGATATTATTTGCATCGAGGTATAGTTTACATGCCACAGTACTCAGATCTTAGTTTACAATTCAGTGACCAGTATGTCAGTCAAGATATGGAACAGGCCCATCATCTAGAAAGTCCCCCTGTCTCTTGCCCCTCAGATGTAATTGCTGTTTCTATTCCTATCATTATAGACTGGTATTATCTACTCTAGAATATCGTATAAACCAGCTCATAGAGATCTGCTCTTTTGTGTTTGATTTGTTTCACTTAACATAAGGTTTTTGAGGTTCATCAGTATTACTGTGTTTATCTCAGTTCTTTTTTTACTGCTGAGAGTATTTCGGTTTACAAATGCATCACATTTTGTTTATCAGTCTACCTATTGATGGACCTTAGTTTATAGTTATTAGAAACAAAGATACTATGAAGCATTCTTGTATAAGTCTTTTGATGGATATGATTTTATTTTTCTTTTGTAAATAGGCAAAAGTGTAATTTCTAGGTCATAAGACAGTTGTATGGTATCTACTGATACGTTTGTGACATTGTCACCTTACAAAATTCTATAAGAATCACAGTTTTTTGCCATATAACCCAGCAATCCCACTGCTGTGCATAAGGAAACCAGAATTGAAAGAGACACATGTATCCCAACGTTCATTGCAACACTCTTTACAATAGCTAGGACATGGAAACAACCTAGATGTCATCAGAAGATGAATGGATAAGGAAGTTGTGGTTGGGATTCTTAGTTATAAAAAGGAATGCATTTGAGTCAGTTCTAATGGAGTAGATGAACCTAGAGCCTATTTTACAGAGTGAAGTAAGTCAGAAAGAGAAAGACAAATACTGTATATTAATGCATATATATGGAATTTAGAAGGGTGGTACCGACAAGCCTACATGCAGGGCAGCAAAGGAGACACAGATGTAAATAAGAGACTTTTGGACTCAGTAGGAGAAGGCAAGGGTGGGATGATTTGAGAGAGTAGCTTTAAAACATGTACATTACCATATGTAAACTAGAAGACCACTGAAAATTCAGTGCATGAAGCAGGGTACCCAAAAGTGGTGCTTTGGGACAACCAGATGGATAGGGTGGGGAAGGCGGTGGAGGGGAGTCTGGGATGGGGGAGACACATGTATACCTGTGGCCAATTCATGTTGATGTATGGCAAAAACCATCACAATACTGTAAAGTCATTATCTTCCAATGAAAATTAATTTAAAAAAAGATCACAGTTTTTGAAATATCATGTCTTTGGTTTTCTAAATAATTGTACCATTTCCTGATATATAATTTTATCTTCTACGATATTTTACTGAATGTTTACCTACAAAGGTCCATATAGTCAAAGCTATGGTTTGTCCAGTAGTCATGTGTGGATGTGAAAATGAAAGTGGTGGTCGTTCAGTCATGTCTGACCCTTTGTATCCCCATGGACTGTAGTCTACCAGGCTCCTCTGTCCATGGAATTTGCCAGGAAAGAATACTGGAGTGGGTAGCCATCGCCTTCTCCAGGAGAGCTACCTGACCCAGGGAGTAAACCTGGGTTTCCCACATTGCAGGCAGATTTTTTACCATCTGAGCCAACAGGGAAGCCCTGTTCTGTTGGATGGCATCACTGACTCATTGGACATGAGTTTGAGTAAACTCTGGGAGATGGTGAAGGACAGGGAAGCCTGGTGTGTTGCAGTCCAGGTGGTAGCAAAGAGTTGGACACGACTGAATGACTGAACAACAACTATTTATTTTCTTGTATAGAACCTCTTAAAAATTCGGTCATAATGATGGTATTTGTCATTCTTGTTTTGTTGCTAAGTTTAGTGGATATGGTTTTGATGCATCATTTGGTATGATGTTTGCATTTGGTAAATTGTCTTTATCATATTTAAAATTTTAAGCTTTCCCTGTTTTTCCTAACTGCCGAGTTTTACCAAAATATTGTGGGACTCTCTCAGTGTCTTTTTGTGTCTCTTCTCTTTTTGTTGATATAGTACATTATGTTAGTAGATTTCCTGAAAATGAACTATTTTAGCGTTCCTGAAATAAACCTTGCAAAAGACAAAAAATAGGAATAGGATTCTACAGAAAAGGAAATCTAAATGACCAACAAACATGAAAAGAGGCTCAGCCTTAGTTTTAGTAAAAAAAAAATGTGTATTAAAGTAATATTGAAATACTATTGTTTATCTGTCAGATTAGCAAAAAACTGATGATACCTGGTGCTGGTGAGAATTTAAGAAGAGAACACACTCATATTTACTGGAGAGAAAGTGAATTACTTTTGGGAATTACAGCCTTTTGGGAAAGCTATCTGGGAAATATTTAAAACCTAATAATATATACACTTATTAGATCATATATCTAAGATCTATGATCTAATAATTATCATTTTTGTTTATGTTGGAGGAGCTTTATATTTTTCATGACTTTTATGCCATGTAAGAGTTGAATTTGATATTGGGAGTGAGTGAGACAGTCTTAAAATCAGAACACTGAGTTCTTGAATAATTAATGCTACCTATGATTAGCATATAAAGTGACAGTACATATCCAGGCTTTTGACTGTTTTGAAATAACATTATAATAAAATTCTAATGCAGTTCAGTCACTCAGTCGTGTCCGCCTCTTTGCGACCCCATGAATGGCAGCACACCAGGCCTCCCTGTCCATCACCAACTCCCAGAGGTCACTCAAACTCACGTCCATTGAGTCAGTAATGCCGTCCAGCCGTCTCATCCTCTGTCGTCCCCTTCTCCTCCTGCCCCCAGTCCCTCCCAGCATCAGAGTCTTTTCCAATGAGTCAACTTTTTGCATGAGGTGGCCAAAGTACTGGAGTTTCAGCTTTAGCATCATTCCTTCCAAAGAACACCCAGGGCTGATCTCCTTTAGAATGGACTGGTTGGATCTCCTTGCAGTCCAAGGAACTCTCAAGGGTCTTCTCCAACACCACAGTTCAAAAGCATCAATTCTTTGTCACTAAGCTTTCTTCACAGTCCAACTCTCACATCCATACATGACCACAGGAAAAACCATAGCCTTGACGAGATGGACCTTAGTCAGGAAAGTAATGTCTCTGCTTTTGAATATGCTATCTAGGTTGGTCATAACTTTCCTTCCAAAGAGTCAGCGTCTTTTAATTTCATGGCTGCAATCACCATCTGCAGTGATTTTGGAGCCCCCAAAAATAAAGTCTGACACCGTTTCCACTGTTTCTCCATCTATTTCCCATGAAGTGATGGGACCAGATGCCATGATCTTTGTTTTCTGAATGTTGAGCTTTAAGCCAACCTTTCACTCTCCTCTTTCACTTTCATCAAGAGGCTTTTTAGTTACTCTTCACTTTCTGCCATAAGGGTAGTATCATCTGCATATCTGAGGTTATTGATATTTCTCCTGGCAATCTTGATTCCAGCTTGTGCTTCTTCCAGCCCAGTGTTTTTCATGATGTACTCTGCATATAAGTTAAATAAGCAGGGTAACAGTATGCAGCCTTGAGATACTCCTTTTCCTATTTGGAACCAGTCTATTGTTCCATGTCCAGTTCTAACTGTTGCTTCCTGACCTGCATATAGGTTTCTCAAGAGGCAGGTCAGGTGGTCTGGTATTCCCATCTCTTTCAGAATTTTCCACAGTTTATTGTGATCCACACAGTCAAAGGCTTTGGCATAGTCAAAATCCTAATCATCAGGTCATTATTTTTATAGTGTAATAAACACTAGGATTTTGTATAGTAATAAATAGAATAAGGAGAATGAGTGAAGTAAGTATTAAAGAGTGGCATCCTTTAAGAAATTTATAATAGAAATGACAATGATCTTCCAAAATGGACAAATCCAAGAGTTAATGAGATATTTATTTTGTAAAGGAGTCATTAATGTTTATAAGCTTAAAGTTTCCTACATGTACATATAAGTTTCTTGTATTGCGTGCTCCTGGCTTCTAGTGAAAATGTTTTACAATAGGAAAGAAAAAACGCTTTATTTTTCATACTTTTTAAGTAAGAGTTATTTAAAGATGGCATATATTCTTTATTTTCTACAATTCTCTTTCTTTAACATTGTATATTTTTCTTAAACTGTGCATTTTCTCCCCTTTTACATATTAGATTTCTATTTATTTAGATTTAATGTATACAGTAATAGTAGTAATAGTAATGTTTGGATTAAAACTCCAGCTAAGTTTTATATTCTTCAATATTAATATTATGGGTAGTTTTCTGTTTACATTATTCCAACAAAATAAAATTTCTTACAGTTAAAAAGAAAAGGATCTATCCTAAAGAAATAAAAGTGCCAGGATTCAAGTGTATGTATGCAAAGTCAATTTTATGTTATTTTTCTTAATGTCAAGAATTAAAAAATATCTAAAACCCATCAGTAAGAGAATGGTTGAATAAAATCCATAGCATGGAATTTATACAGGTAATAAAAAGAATGAGCTAGATCTTTATCTATTGATTAGGAATAGTTTGTGAATTTTTTTAAATTAATTCATTTTGGAGGGGGCTGTACTGGGTCTGTGCATAGGATTTCCATGGCTGTGAAGAGCAGGGGCCACTCTCTAGTTGAGGTACACAAGCTTCTCACTGCAGTGGCTTCTCTTGTTGCTGAGCATGTTCTCTAGGGCTTGAGGGCTTCCGTAGTCACAGCACAAGGGCTCAACAGTTGTGGCTCACAGGTCTAGAGCACAGCCTCAGTAGCTGTGAATGGGCCTAGTTGCTTCTTGACATGTGGGATCTTCCTGGACCAGGGATCGGACTCATGTCTCCTGCACTGGCAGATGGACCTTTACCACTGAGTCACCAGGGAAGCCCCTTAGGATTTATTTTTTAGTGAAATAAGCAAGTTGCTGAGTAAATATGCTATGTATACTTTTGAAAATGTACATAATATAAAACAAATTTTATAAGACAAACATTAATATGCATTCATTATGTTGACTTTAAAAATATACATGAGAGTGCATTTAAGTGAGCTAAGACTTATTTGGGACAAAATGAGGACAAGGTGAAATCAAGATTTCTGGGAGAAATATCAATAACATCAGATATGCAAATGACACCACATTTATGGCAGAAAGCGAAGAAGAATTGAAGAGCCTCTTGATGAAAGTGAAAGAGGAGAGTGGAAAAGCTGGCTTAAAGCTCAACATTCAGAAAACTAAGATCATGGCATCTGGTGCCATCACTTCATGGCAAATAGATGGGGAAACAGTGGAAACAGTGACAGATTTTATTTTGGGGGGGCTCCAAAATCACTGCAGATGGTGACTGCAGCCATGAAATTAAAAGACGCTTGCTCTTTGGAAGAAAAGCTATGACAAACCTAGACAGCGTATTAAAAAGCAGAGACATTACTTTGCCAACAAAGGTCCATCTAGTCACAGCTATGATTTTTCCAGTAGTCATGTATGGATGTGAGAGTTGGACTATAAAGAAAGCTGAACACTGAAGAATTGATGCTTTTGAACTGTGGTGCTGGATAAAACTCTTGAGAGTCCCTTGGACTGCAAGGAGATCAAACCAGTCAATCCTAAAGGAAATCAGTCCTGAATATTTATTGGAAATACTGATGCTGAAGCTGAAGCTCAGATACTTTGGCCACCTGATACAAAGAACTGACTCATTGGGAAAGACCCTGATTCTGGGAATGACTGAAGGCAGGAGGAGAAGGGAACGACTGAGGATGAGCTGGTTGATGGCATCACCGACTTGATGGACATGAGTTTGAGTGAGCTCCAGGAGTTGGTGATGGACAGGGACAATTGCAAAGATTCGGACACAACTGAATGACTGAATGGAGCTGAGGACTGTAGCCAAGGAGACAGCATTTCAGGTAGCTCTGAGAAACTGCTCCAAAGAGATAGGAGGGAAGGTCAGTGTATATATAATTTTGGTAAAGGAGGAGTACATGCAATCAGGCACACATCTTTTTGCAGAAGGATTCTGCTAGTTTTGTGAAAGTTAATGCTAGTCATGAGGAGCAGATGCCATTGAAGGATTTTAGAGCTTTTCTAGATACTAGGAGATGTTAAGAATTGGACTCATAATGTAGTCTCTTGAAAATATCTACCTATCTGAAGACCTGTTCTCCCAGTATTTCCCAGAGCACAGAGTGCCTCATTCCTGATCTCCACCCTGAACTCCTTTCAAGGGGTGTTGAAGGTCAGCAGCTGCAGTGGCTCTTAATTGGATCCTTGTGGAGGTAGATGGCAAGTGCCAATTTGTAGGTAAATGTTTACAGTGTTACAGGCAAGAGAAAAGATTCAAACCTGTCCACTGGGATGCTAACCCTGGTTTTCTGGCTGGAGGAGTGAGGATGGCTAAGGAGAAGAGGGAAGGAGCTGAGTTTTTATTTAAGGGAAACAAGAGTAAAAATATATTGAAAAAAAAGTGATTTTAAAAGAGTCTAAATATTTATATAAAATAACTTTGTATAATGGTAAAAATTTGGGAACAGCATTAATGATTAGTGAAGTTATTTGCAGCTGTTATAAATAATGATATAGATGTGTTTAGAATGTGTATCAATGAAAATTTAGACTGCAGAAGTGTATGATGATCCAGTTTACAAAGTAGACATATATATATATGCTAATGTGGTTTGTGATGGTGGGCATTTTTTGGTTTGTTTAATTTTATAGAGAAAATGCACAAAAGTCATTTCTAGGGATATGAACTACTAAACCACTTGTAGTCTGTATTACCTGAATTATACTCTTCCTGGTATAGCTGTAATTTCATTTAGTCATTTAGATTTAGTCGTATCTTTAATTTGTCTAGAAAGCTGCTTGAGGAGAAGAATAACTTCTGTGTGTCACTCAGAACTCAGAACAATTCTGCTTCATAATATCAAGAGATCACCATTGTACACTGTAAATGTGAGAATGGACTCAGCATCAAAGAGATCAAAGCAGGAGCTTTAAAAAGAGCAGGTCATGGTGAAAGTCTTATCCACTGACTGCAGAGCTGGCTGCCTGCCTGTTGTGATTATAAGTCTTGACTGCAGTTCTCACTGGGACTTAAGGTTTAGTTCCTGGGAAAAGGACAGAAAGGTGATATAGGGCAGGACCAGGGTTAAATGGAACTAATCTGTTTGCCAGGTCAGCAAATCAACCCCTGATTTACAGAAATTTAAGATCGGATTTTATTTAAATTTGATTAACTTCAGTTTGAGTCAAACTAGAGATACTCCAGGATATACCGTCTAGTAGACAGACCACAAAAGCACGAATCTCATGACTCTGAAATATTAAGTCAGGGAGGTTTGGTTCTCGTGCATGCATGCTAAATTGATTCAATCTTGTCCAACACTTTGTGAGTCTGTGGACCATAGCCCACCAGGCTTCTCTGTCCAAGGGATTCTTCAGACAAGAATAGTGGAATGGGTTGACCTGCCCTTCTCCAGGGGACTCTTCCTGACCCAAGGATCAAACTTGCATCTCTTACATCTCCTGCATTGGCAGGCTGGTTCTTTACCACTTGCACCACTGGGGAAGCCCTGATTGGTTCTCAGTGGTCTCCACATCTGTGCAGGAGCTTGGGAACTGGTCAGGTTGGTAAAAAGCAGGTAGCTCTCCCCACTGCTGATGTAGGGAGTTACTCTGTTACTGCGGTGACTGTCCTGAAGCACTGCAGGCTGGCATCTGGGGGTCACTCAACACCTTTCCCCTGGGATGGGTGAGGCTTTGTCTTGCATTGTGTGTAAGGGGCTTCATTTCCACTAAAACCATTTCTTAGATAAAGCAGCATACTGTTTGTAACAGAGAACAGCCACTTCTTTCCACATATGACAGGAATAAGCTTTGGAGAGTGTAAAATATTAACCAGTAGAATGCGAAGTACTTCATAGTTATTTTAAGCCCACTGAAAAGTAAATAATTCTTTAAGAGGGATTACTCCACAAGTGAACGGACTGTGCTTTGCATTTTTCTGTGTAATCTGTTTATGCCTTAATAGAAACCGCAGGCCACACCTCAAGTGATAAAGCAATTCTGCAGAGAAAGCCATTTACACAAGAATCCGGATACCATTTCCACCAGAAACAATTCTAAGAAAATACTTACATTTTAAATAAATGATAAAAGTAATTTCTAGATGATGTGTGCATTGCAAGATAGAAACTTTGTGTTATTGGTGTTTTTATCAATCCATATTAACTAAAGTTAAAGCTAACAGAAAATGTTGACTCCTTCTTAAAATAGGTAAAACATATTTTGAAGTAAATTATTTTTCTCCCTTTTTATTCCAGTGCTTAAAATCTAATGATAGGATAGTACAGGGGTAAAAGAAGCTTTCCTCAACTCTCTTAGGGTCCCTGACAGGGTCTGAAAATTAAACTAACAAAGATAGGTTAACAGGAGAAAAGAATACAAATTTATTAAACATACATTTTATGTGATATGTTTATCAGGAAGTGAAGACCCGAAGAAACTATTATACCTGAGTATTTTTTATAATACTCAGTATTTTGAGTAAGTCTGATGAAGTGTGAACATTTGTGGAGAAATATGGTGGGTCAGAGTATGAGATTACTGAAGTAAGCGGGGGGAAATTTAGCAAGGACTGTTTCTTTGGATTCTTCTGGGTCCCTCTGTGTCCAGAATGAAGGATGTGCCTTTCTACCCATGTAAGAAGGGCGTGTCTCATATGAGAGTTTTATGACCTTCCCTGCCTCTGTCATTTTCTCAAACTCCTTTATCCTAAAATATTTGATATACCAAGGTACCATATTTTCAGCTAGCATGTACTGACTCCCAACAGTAAGTTAAATAGTAAAGGAATCTAAATTTCTACTTTCTTGATACTAAACTATGAAAATAAGCAAAGTATTTTAATAGCTATAATACTGATTTTTTAAAATATATGTATATATGCAGTTTGTGTATTAGGCTGAAGTAATCCATATTTTTGTAGTAGGACTAAAGGGGAACCTAAAGTAGAGGATTCCCCTCTACCAGGCAAAGAAGCAAAGCCCTGTGTATTCACTGAGCCCAAACCAGAATTTCTTTCCAAATTCATCCTTGCCCTTATTCGGTGCACAGCTGGGGAGACGTGGGCTTCGAGCTGTCAGTTTGGCCTGATAGCGCTAGTGTGCTCAGAGAACCTGAGGGTTTCTGTCTGGACCTTGAGGTCACCCACAGAGATTTGCCTTCCAGGTCTGCGTTCCCACCTTCCTCATGGATGTGTGGGTGTCTTCTCTGATATCTTCTGCAAAAGTGCCAGCTGCACACAGCTGTCCATCTAAAGAGGGACTCGGATGCCTTTAAAAAGGTACCTGGTACACATCTATTTATGATTCTGGAGTGAGGCGCTCTCTTGATAATTCCTGTGGTCATATTTTTTGTTTCTGAACTTTATCAGATTTCTGAAGATACTTTTCCCTTGGGTCTCTTCATTCCCTTCTGCAAAGGGTTTCCTACGCAAGGTTACCCTCATCCTGCTGCAGGTACACAGTCCCCTAGAGGAGTCTATAATAGAGCCTTTCCTTCAGTGATTCACAACTGGTAGCAAGAGGTGACATTTTCCTCCTAAGCATCCTGCTAAATCAAATATCATGCCGTCTTCCAAAAGGTCACTGTTTGTAAACATTTTATTAATAATAAAACTGCATTTATTGAACACTTTTTTAACATCCATTATTTCATGTAATCCTTCAGTTCACTTCAGTCGCTCAGTCTTGTCCGACTCTGTGCATGAAATGTTCCCTTGGTATCTCTAATTTTCTTGAAGAGATCTCTAGTCTTTCCCATTCTGTTGTTAATGTTATTAAGAGATATTTGCTTTCTCAGTCTGGGATGTCAGTGACTCCTCATTCCTGTGTATCCCAGCTTTTAATAGATTGTTGCTGTTGCTTCCTATCACATTCTTTTATATTGTGTGTGTATATATGTATCTATAAAAAATTAAAAAATTTTTTCTACTGTAGCTTTAGAGGAGTTTCAGGAGGTAGAAAAAAAGTTTTTAATCCATCTTTATCCAGAAGTTGAAATATTATCTTTCACAGTAGAATCAGAAGTGAATTTAGAAATATTTTTGGCATTTGAACAGATGTATAAAAGAAGTAAAGAGTTTATGAAAGATTCTACTTGTTATTTGTTTGTCAGATTGAATGCTTGCGTATGTGTCCAGTCGCTAAGTCGTGTCTGACTCTTTGCAATCTAGTGTACTGCAGCACATCAGACTCTTCTGTCCTCCACTGTCTCCCAGAGTTTACTCACATTCATGTCCATTGAGTCGGTGATGCTGTCTAACCATCTCATCCTCTGCCGTGGTGTATAGTCATTCTGGCTATAAAATGAAAAGAATTATTTTTAGACTTGATTTTTTTCCTAATTAACTTTTGAAATCATTTGAAGTTTCTATTAGGAGCCCTTCATTTTATGCATATAAATGCAACACGACAGCTGGTTATCTTATGCATTATAGGAAAGATTATGTTTTAGCACATTTTCAAAGTCAGCTAAGCTAATTATAAAGAAAATATTTTTTACTTACTGGCTTTTGGAACATAATTCAGTTTTCTTAGCAAATTTTGCTTATTATTGGGATGTACTTGTTATAATTCTAACAGAAAAAAAGACACTGAACTATGTAATTTGGAGCTTTCCTGATGGCTCAGATAGTTAAGAATCTGCCTGTAATTTGGGAGACCCGGGTTCTATCCTTCAGTGGGGAAGATTCCCTGGAGAAGGGAATGGCAACCCCCTCTAATATTCTTGCCTGGAGAATTCTATGGACAGAGGAGCCTTGTGTGTTATAGTCCTTGGGGTCACAATGAGTCGGATTTAGTGTCATTAAATTTGTCTTTTACATTTATTTGTACCTCATCAATTTAGCCAAAACAAAAGCAAAGCTAGAAGATTGCAGGGGGAGAGGTATTTTGCTGATGTTTCTGCAATGTACAACCCCAAAGTCTGGTGGAATTATGATAGTAATTGCTCTAAGATGCATTCTGTTTACAAAGACTAATGTTGCAGCTGTTTTTAATTAGCTGCTGCAAATGAAAAATTGCCGGTGTATGCTTGTTAGATCTAGTTAAACTTATTGCATTCCAAATAAAGGAGAATTTAAAGATATCAGTGTAGAAGAGGAAACTATACATTAACAATCAGGTTCAAGGAAAAGTTATTGAAAATGAAAGTCTCTCAGTCGTGTCCACCTCTTTGTGACCCTATTGACTGTAGTCCAGGGAATTCTCCAGGCCAGAATACTGGAGTGGATAGTCGTTCCCTTCTCCAGGGGATCTTCCCAACCCAGGGATCAAACCCAGGTCTCGCACATTGCAGGTGGATTCTTTACCAGCTGAGCCACCAGGGAAGCCCAGGTTCAAAGAGGTTGGTTGTAAATATCTGAATGTACCCTTATGATTTTATGGGAAGCAGAAAAACTCAATTTTCTAAGGTACAGACAATTACATTCTTTATTATAGTTTTCCAGTTTTTATTTATGTAAATTTCTGTCCTAAGCAGATGATTCATTCCCAAAGAAAAGGATCTTTGCAATCCCCACTGTCTGGCGCTGTGCATAGAAAATACATGAGATTTGTAGTATTTCCATTCATGAGAAGTTTTAGAATTGTTTTGAGAAAACCAAAAGGTTGGAAATGAAGGAGAATTAAAAGTATTATTATAATTTATCATGAAATTTGGTGGCTATTATTCACAGAGCTTTATTTGTTCAATGGATTTGAAAAAAAATCCATGTTAATTTTCTTATTTTCTGTGTTTCTACAGGCTTTGAGGCCATTTTGCTATTAGTTGAAAAGAAAGCTGACATTTTAGGTTCTTGTAAAGTGAAGTCACTCAGTCGTGTCCTACTCTTTGCAACCCCATGGACTATAGCCTACCTCTGTCCATGGGATTTTCCAGGCAAGAATACTGGAGTGGGTTGCCATTTCCTTCTCTAGAGGATTTTCCTGACCAGGGATTGAACCTGGGTCTCCCACATTGCAGGTTGATGCTTTACCATCTGAGCCACTCTGATGGTATCTAATGCAGTGCCTTGTATGGAGAAAACATATTTATTGATTTGATTTCATGGTACACTGATCTCTTGCTACTCTGTGGCCTTCAATAATCAGTAACTGACTGTAACGAAAGTATTACATGAAATATGATTGTTTTCCATCCTAGGTGAATACCTAAGGAGAATTTGCTTAAAATAACAGCAAAGAGACTTAGAGTGTAGAAAACCAAAATGAGAATGATAAAAATCCTTTTGTTATAAGACTCCTTTTGTCTGAAACTTTGGAAATAAGTAGATAAATTAGGTAGCTAAATCCTCTTGATTTCTTGATTTCCATTGTTGTGTAAAAAGTTTATGAACCCATTAACTTTTCTTCAAACTTCAGCATTTTAGAGACTTGAAACAACAAAGGTTTAACTCTCATGCTGTACCTCCATTGCAGGAAATTTAAGACTCTATTAATACGTCAGTGTCATTCTGAGACATGAGCTGAAGGAGCACTCCCTCTCTGAGGGAGAAAAAGGTGGCAACATGACATATTTTAAAGCTTCTGCTTGAAAGGGATGCACGTCATACCTCACACATTTCCAAACCCAGTCAGATGGCCGCTCTGGGGATGTGTAGTCCTACAGAGAGGAACAGTGAGGCTTGGTGTCAGTGGGCCAGGGATGTATAATTATTCCATGGCGAGGGACAACGAATACGTTTGAATAAGGACATAGTCTATTACAGTTATGAAATCTTGAGACTTGCTGTAAATAAGTTCTCATCTGTTTGCGTGATAAGATCTGAGTGTTTCTGACTTCTATGGCAGAGATAGCCCTGTATACTCACCACCTCATTTTATTTTCTGTCTCAGTCTATTGGAAGATAGCCTTTCTCAACCCCTTTACATATGTGTGGGGCCAGGAGACTATTTATGCCCAGTGGATTATGGGAAGAAGTGGCATGTGACATGTTTGGACCTAGCTCCCATACATCTGAAAAAATCCATTTCCTCTCTCTCTCTCAATATTGACTAGGTGAATACAGTGGAGCCTGTCTCTTCAAATCACTGCTCAGAGAGAGTATCCAGGAGAACCATCTGTCCAGAAACATCTACTTTGAACTATGGGTTAGAACAAGTGAACCTTTGTTGTGTTAAATAAGACATTGAGATTATGTGGTTCCATGGTTCTGTGTTACGCTATCCTTATCAATATAACCTTGCTTTCTGGGTTTATTTAATGATACGCATTTACTGGTGTGATATACATTTTGTAGCGAAGTGGCCAAATACAACATACCCCCCAAAATGGCTAATGTACATGAACAATTCTACTGTAGAAATATAAATATGTGAACAAAGAATTGATTTAAATTTTTTATTCAATTTTAATTAGTTTAAATTTAAATGGCCACGTGTGGTGGCAAATAGCTACCTTATTGGACCACATAGCCTTGAGAGTAGAAAGATTTTTTGGTTATGTGATGTATTATATATCTTACCACTATCTTAGCAATCCAAACATAAAACCAACACATTGTCTAAATTAGATACTTTCTGGATGACTAGGCGCCATAAAAGCGAGCATCAAAAATAACTATGTCTTTATATAATGTTTCATTTGTGATGTTTGTGACATTAGAGTACTAGTCAAGTTCTTTTTTAGTACAAATTGAGATGAAAGGTATATATTAATTAGCTTCCAAATGTACAGAAGGGCAAATGGTAGAATGGACCTTTTTTCCCCAAAGGATAAATGTGGTCTTTAGTGACATAAAATAAATGTAAAATGAATGAGACTTCACATTCATTTCTGAGTTTCACATTATGAAGTATGTGAGGTGTTAGAGTTGATAACCTTGCTTAAATTTCTGTATTACATTTGTAGAGGTGCTTGCAATGCTGGGAACTGTTTGCAAGTAGTATAAAAGGCCAAGTTTTTCTACTTTAAAGGACTGTTTCAAGGAGCTGAGTCATGCAATGAGAGAACATTAGATTCAGAGCAAAATATCTAGAAATTTGTGTTGTCCACTCTCTATATATGTCTATATGAATTTGGGTGGGTTATTTAAACTCTGAGTATCAGTTTCTTCCACAATGAACTTATGAGCTTGGACTACTTAGTTCAGCTCAGTTCATTTCAGTCATTCAATCATGTTTGACTCTTTGCAACCCCATGGAGTACAGCATGCCAAGCTTCCCTGTCCGTCACCAATTCCAAGAGCTTACTAAAACTCATGTCCATGGAGTTGGTGATACCATCCAACCATTTCATCCTCTGTCGTCCCCTTCTCCTCCTGCCTTCAATAATTCCCAGCATCAGTGTCTTGTCAAATGAGTCAGTTCTTTGCATAAGGTGGCCAAAGTATTGGAGTTTCAGCTTGAGCATCAGTCCTTCCAAAGTATATTCAGGACTGATTTCCTTTAGAATGGACTGGTTGGATCTCCTTGCTGTCCAAGGGACTCTCAAGAGTCTTCTCCAACATCACAGTTCAAAAGCATCAATTCTTCAGCGCTCAGCTTTCTTCACAGTCCAACTCTCACATCCATACGTGACGAAAAACCAAAACTTTGACTAGATGGACCTTTGTTGGCAAAGTAATATCTCTGCTTTTTAACATGCTGTCTAGGTTTGTCATAGCTTTTCTTCCAAGGAGCAAGTGTCTTTTAGTTTCATGGCTGCAGTCGCCATCTGCAGTGATTTTGGAGCCCCCCAAAATAAAGTCTGTCACTGTTTCCATTGTTTCCCCATCTATTTGCCATGAAGTGATTAAACTGGATGCCATGATCTTAGTTTTCTGACTGTTGAGTTTGAAGCGAACTTTTTCACTCTCCTCTTTCACTTTCATCAAGAGGCTCTTTAGTTCTTCACTTTTTGCCATAAGTGTGGTGTCATTTGCATATCTGAGGTTATTGATATTTCTCCCAGCAATCTTGATTCCAGATTGTGCTTCATCCAGCCCAGCATTTCTCATGATGTACTCTGCATATAAGTTAAATAAGCAGGGTGACAATATACAGCCTTGACATACTCCTTTCCCGATTTGGAACCAGTCTGTTGTTCCATGTCCAGTTATAACTGTTGCTTCTTGACCTGCACACAGATTTTTCAAGAGGCAGGTCAGGTGGTCTGGCATGCCCATCCTTTTAAGAATTTTCCACTGTTTGTTGAGATCCACATAGTCAAAGGCTTTGACATAGTCAATAAAACAGAAGTAGATGTTTTCCTGGAACTCTCTCACTTTTTCTATGATCCAACAGATGTTAGCAATTTGATCTCTGGTTCCTCTGCCTTTTCTAAAACCAGCTTGAACATTTGGAAGTTCACAGTTCGCAAACCGTTGAAGCCTGGCTTGGAGAATTTTGAGCATTACTTTGCTAGTGTTAGAGATGAGTGCAATTG
>SJYX01005672.1:8120-20709 GCA_006410675.1 Oreotragus oreotragus | reverse complement strand
AGTGTGAGATGGGTTGACAGTTAACTAACATCTGGCAGGACAACCGCATATGAATGACATTAGAAATTTACCAGCTGTCAGTTTACCAGCCACCATTTCAGGAAAAGCTGTCTGTCACTCAGAGCAAAGCATCTTCTCCTATCTGAGATTTTACTTATATCTGTAATGTCCTTACCTCAAATTCCACTTCTCTCTTTTCTCACCGAAAGTTAAAGTCACTGATGGTAGTAGGGGTGGGGTGAAAATGTTTGGGCCTGTGGAAGAAAAGTTCGTATTAGTATTTGTGTTTTCATTTCACTGGGTCTTTGGTGCTGTGCACATGTTTTCTCTAGCTGCGACAAGCAAGGGCTCCTCTTTGTTGCTGTGTGCAGGCTTCATTGTGGTGCTTCTCTCATCATGGAGCACAGTTTCTAGGTGTGTGAGCTTCGACCGTTGTAGCATGTGAGCTCTGTAGCTGTATCTTTTGGGCTCCCTAGTTGCATCTTGCAGGCTCTAGAGCACAGATTTAGTAGTTGTGGCTCTTGGGCTTTGTTGTTCTGTAGTGTGTGGAATCTTCCTGGACCAGAGATTGAACTCCTGCCCCCACATTCGCAGGTAGATTCCTATCCAGTGTACCAACAGGGAGGTCCTCATGTTAGTATTTGTTCAAAAAAAAAGAATCTGCTTATGATTATCAAATTACTGCAATCAGGCCCATGAGAAAAAGCTTTTAATGTTTTCTTAAAAGAATTTTCAGCAGTTACCAAAGAGGGAACATATAGAAAGTTGAAGACAGCTTTCTTGATAGCCAATTGGTTATGTATACCTTCAAAATTAATGACTGTATTTCCCAAGAAATAGGATTAACCTTATAAAGTCTAGATATCTCAAAGTAACTTGCTACAAACTAGTTAAGACACTTTTTATGATGACAAGATAAAGATCAGCTGTAGGAAAGAAAGAGCCTTCACCAGCATGAGTTAGGATTTATAGTCTTAGAAACTTTCTATCCTAAATAAGTAGTCTGACTGGCCTCCACCTGTATCATCTAACTGTAAAACAAATCTCTGAATAACTAATGTGAATCATATTTTTAAAAATCTTTTATAATGATGTTTTTTGGGAAAGGACCAAAATGTCCTTGAAATTGTCACAGACTTTCAAATACATTTTGGGAGAGGAATGGTTATAAGAGTAATAAATTTTGAAAACTGCTCCAAAAGTACTGAAAAAAAATTCATGAGGAGGCTGAAAGTCCTCCATACTCAGAACAGGGTTAGAGATGAATGTTGCATTATTTGGTTTAAAAAAAAAAACAAAAACTGCAATTGTGCATGTTGACAAGACTGTCTTAATACCCAGCTTTGTAGCTGGGTGCTCCCACTTGTTGTTCTGTTTTGCCACCCACATCCTTCCCATGCTTAGGTACCTCTAAGCCTACTTATTTTGTTATCTCACACTATCCCTTTAGTTCCTTGTACTTGGCCAGGCTCTGCTTTTCTTAAAAAGTGGGATTGCTAGATCATATAGTAACTCTATTTTTAGTTTTTTGAAGAACCTCTATACTGATTTCCAATTTAGTGGCTGTTGGATAAATTGGATGGATGTTCCAATTTATATTCTCACCAAAAGTATAGAAGGGTTCCCTTTTCTCCACACCCTCTCCAGCATTTGTTATTCATAGACTTTTTAACAATGGCCATTCTGACCAGAGTTTGATGGTACCTCACTGCAGCATTGATTTGCATTTCTCTAATAATTAGTGATGTTGAGCATCTTTTCGTCTGATTTTTGGCCATCTGTATGTTTACTTTGAAGAAATATCTGTGTAGACCTTCTGCCTATTTTTAATTGTGTTAATATTTTTTGTTATCGAGTTGTATGAGCTGTTTGTATATTTGGAAAATCAGTCCTTGTCAGTCTCATTATTTGCAAATATTTTCTCCCAGTCCGTAGGTTGACTTTTCAGTTTTTTTATGGTTTCCTTTGCTGTAAAAAAGCTTTTATGTTTGATTTGGTCCCAGAAAAACAGATTTACCTATATTTTATACATGTTTTGTTCAAAAAAACAGAATTTATAAGAAAAGTTGAATAATGTCTGGTTATTATACTCCTAAAATGTGTACATTTAAGTTTTGCTTCTGAACAGACATATTCTGCTTAGCAGTCTCTTTTGAGATTGTTATTTTTCGTTTTTTTTTTTTTCCTACTGCCTTAGGAGACTCACTTCAGAAAACATTGATCTGATTTATATTAGAGAATGTTTTGCCTGCATGTTCTCTTCTCATAGTTTTGTGGTATCATGTCTTATATTTAAAGTCTTTAATAAACTGAGGCAGTTTTAAAACCTCAACTGAAAGATCTCATTGCTTCTTGTGGGGAGAAGACATACTCAAAGCATATGTTTCACTCACTTTGGTAACCAGTAAGTCCTAAGTGCCCACGTACAGAGAAGGAAACATGTCTGAGAAATGTTTTTCTTTCCTTGCTGCTGCTCAGTTGCTTCAGTTGTGTCCAACTCTTGAAACCCTATGGACGATAGCCCACCAGGCTCCGTTGTCCAATAGATTCTCCAGGCAAGAATACTACAGTGGGTTGCCATTTCCTCCTCCAGAGGATCTTCCCAATCCAGGGATCAAACCTGCATCTCTAGCATGTCCTGCATTGACAGGTGGGCTCTTTACCCCTAGTGCCACCTGATAAAAAGGCCCTTCCATCCAGGTTGGAGACAGTTTCTTAAATTATGTATTTTTCCAGTCTTGGTTGCAGGTTGAGATTAGAAATAAAGGTCACTTGATCTATTCTTTTACATTCCTAGTCACAACTAAATTATAAGAAAATTCAGTTCGTATTGATAACTCCAGGTCAATACTGCTTTTTGCAAGATCAGAAATGTTCCCTCATTCTTCTTTAGGTTTCAAAAAATCCTACTGTATTTATTCTCCTGAAATAGTGTCAAATAACCCTTTTCCTGAGTGAAGACCTTCCTTCTATAGTTTTCTCCTGAAACAAAGCTTTCCTTTCCTGAGCCCTGAACTGAAATAATTTCCTTGGGGAATCCCTCTTATTTAAAGGGATTATAGTGAGGTCACTGCCTGAGCTGATTTCAGTTCATTTTCTTGAGCTGAATTGTATGAATGGATTCACATGATATCTTCTAAAGGGATAAACTTAAATAAAACCACCAAATTTCTTCATACAGTGTAATGAGGTCTTAAAATTTCAGACATTTTGTGCATAAATAGCATGCTGCTGCTGCTGCTGCTAGCATCAGTTCAGTTCAGTTCAGTTCAGTCGCTCAGTCATGTCTGACTCTTTGCGACCTCACGAATTGCAGCACACCAGGCCTCCCTGTTCATCACCATCTCGCGGAGTTCACTCAGACTCACGTCCATGGAGTCCGTGATGGCATCCAGCCATCTCATCCCCGGTCGTCCCCTTCTCCTCCTGCCCCCAATCCCTCCCAGCATCAGAGTCTTTTCCAATGAGTCAACTCTTCTCATGAGGTGGCCAAAGTACTGGAGTTTCAGCTTTAGCATCATTCCTTCCAAAGAAATCCCAGCATAGGCACTCAAAAAATGTTTGCTGGAAGGAAGGGTGGTAGAAAGGAAGAAAGAAAAGGGAGGAGAAGTTAGCAGAAAAAAAATTTTTTTTCCACTGGAGATAGATATGATTGTTTAATTGGGAAAAGGAAGATGAAATGTGTTATTGTTATACTTGTGAACCCAGAATATAATTTATGGTGGCTTAGGAAGTAATTGCCTTTTATCTACATTTAAATGCAAAGACACAGAAAAACAATTTACCTATTTTTTATACATGTTTTGTTCAAAAAACAGAGCCTATAAGATAAATTAAAGAATTTCTTTCTGGCTTATTTTTCTCATAAAATGTGAGCATTTGAGTTTTGCTTCTGGGCAGACATATTCTGCTTAGCAATCTCTTTTGACATTGCTTGCTGAGCACATCTATTTTTCCTTATGCTGATAAGTAATGTCTCTGTAGTTTGAGTAGCAGCTGTTGTAGAAAGAGACTAGGCTCTAACCTATCCAAAGGCAGTGAAATGAACTATCAGAAATAACATCGATCAGAAACAACAATTAGGGTACAGTGGTTGTCCCATGCTTTTGATCCCAAGATTTCTTATAGTTTATCTCATTCTAGCAACAAAAAGAAAAACTAGAAACCTCAGGAGAGCTAAGGGAGTGGGAACATTTGGGACTGCTGGCCTGGACAAATATAGTCTTTTTCGTAGAGCCTAGTATTCAAGGGTAGAAGACCAGATCCTAGTTTGAGGCCCAAACCCCAATAAATCAGAAGAAGTGTTCAGGATATCCAGGGGCTTGGTAAGCAATGGTTGTCTAAGATTTGAAGGCCCTCAATTTGCCTGTGTTGTAAGGATGGGGATACAAGTGGTAAACTTTCTTTTTCTGATTTTTGTATTAACTATATTTTAATACATACATATATCACTTCATTGTTCAGTCACTCAGTCATGTCTGACTCTTTGCGAACCCATGGGCTGAAGCACACCAGATTTCCCTGTCCTTCACCATCTCCCAGAGCTTCCTCAAACTCATGTCTATTGAGTTAGTGATGCCATCCAACCATCTTGTCCTCTGTTATCCCTTCTCCTCCTGCCTTTAATCTTCCAGCATTAGGGTCTTTTCTAATGAGTTGGCTCTTTGTATCAGGTGGCCAAACTATTGGAGCTTCAGCATCAGTACTTCCAATGAATATTCAGGATTGATTTCCTTTAGGATTGACTGGTTTGATCTCCTTGCAGTTCAAGGGACTCTCAAGAGTCTTCTCCAACAGCACAGTTCAAAAGCATCAATTCTTTGACACTCAGCCTTCCTTATGGTACAACTCTCGCATCCATACATGACTCCTGGAAAAACCATAGCTCAAACCTTTGTTGGCAAAGTGATGTCTCTGCTTTTAACATGCTGTCTAGGTTTGGCATAGCTTTTCTTCCAAGGAGCAAGTGTCTTTTAATTTCATGGCTGCAGTCACCATCTGCAATAATTTTGGAGCCCAAGAAAATGAAATCTTTCTGTTTCCATTGTTTCCCCATCTATTTGCCATAAAGTGATAAGACTGGATGCCATGATCTTCATTTTTTGAATGTTGAGTTTTAAGCCAGTTTCTTACTCTCTTTCATCTTCTTTAAGAGTCTTTTCAGTCCCTCTTCACTTTCTGCTATAAGGGTTGTGTCATCTGCATATCTGAGGCTGTTGATATTTCTCCCAGCGATCTTGATTCCAGCTTGTGCTTTATCCAGCCTGGCATTTCACATGATGTAATCTGCATATAAGTAAAATAAGCAAGGTGACAAAATACAGCCTTGACATACTTCTTTCCCAGTTTGACCCAGTCCTTTGTTCCCTGTCTGGTTCTAACTGTTACTTCTTGACCTGCATACACGTTTCTGAGGGGGCAGGTAAGGTGGTCTGATATTCCCATCTCTTTAAGAATTTTCCAGTTTGTAGTGATCCACACAGTCAAAGGCTTTGGCATAGTCAATGAAGCAGAAGTAGATAGTCTTTTGGAATTCTCCTGCTTTTTCTACGATCCAATAGATGTTGACAGTTTGATCTCTGTTTCCTCTGCCTTTTCTAAATCCAGTTTGTACATCTGGAAGTTCTCAGTTCGTGTACTGCTGAAGCCTAGCTTGGAGAATTTTGAGCATTAATTTGTTATTGTGTGAGATGAGTGCAATTGTGTGGTAGTTTGAGCATTCTTTGGCACTGTCTTTCTTTGGGATTGGAATGAAAACTGACCTTTTCCAGTCCTGTGGCCACTGCTGAGTTTTCCAAATGTGCTGGCATATTGAGTGCAGCACTTTCACAGCATCATCTTTCAGGATTTGAAATAGCTCAGCTGGAATTCCATCACCTCCACTAGCTTTGTTCGTAGTGATGCTTTCTAAGGCCCACTTGACTTTGCACTCCAGGATGTCTGGTTCTAGGTGTGTGATCACACCACCATGGTTATCTGGGTCATTAAGATCTCTTTTGTATAGTTCTTTGTATTCTTTCCACCTCTTCTTAATAATCTGCTTCTGTTAGGTCCATACACTTCTGTCCTTCATTGTGCCCATCTTTGCATGACATGTTCTCTTGTTATATCTAATTTTCTTGAAGAGATTTCTAGTCTTTCCCATTCAGTTGTTTTCCTCTATGTCTTTGCATTGATCATATAGGAAATGATCATTATATCACTTACATAAAGGGAAAACCCCTAGGTTTTATGTATTCACTGACTAAATTTCAGTGTGTCAGTGGAGTCAATGTGGATTCACTCCTTTTCTAGGAAACATGTTGTTTTCATTGCCATTAGTGTACTTTAAAAGACACATCCAGTGTGATGGAGATATTTCAAGATTTAAATAGCTTAATGTATAAAGTTTAGTCGGTACAAGCTACCCCTTCTTCTTTTGAACACATATATTCATAGCACCCATCATGACAAATAGATGGAGAAACAATGAAAACAGTGATGGACTTTATTTTCTTGGGCTCCAAAATCACTGCAGGTGGTGACTACAGCCATGAAATTAAAAGGCGCCTGCTCCTTGGAAGAAAAGCTATGAGAAAACTAGACAACATATTAAAAATCAGAGACATTACTTTGCCAACAAAGGTCTGAGTAGTTAAAGCCATGTTTTTCCAGAAGTCATTTATGGATGTGAGAGTTGTACCATAAAGAAGGCTGAGCACCAAAGAATTGATGCTTTTGAAGTGGGGTGTTGGAGAAGCCTCTTGAGAATCCCTTGGATTGCAAGGAGATCAGATCAATCGATCCTAAAGTAACTCAACCCTGAATATTCATTGGAAGTACTGATGCTAAAACTCCAATATGTTGGCCACATGATGTAAGAGCTGACTCATTGGAAAAGACCCTGATGCTGGGAAAGATAGAAGGCAGGAAGAGAACAGGATGACAGAGGGTGAGATGGTTGGATCACCAACTCAATGGACATGAGTTTGAGCAAGCTCCTGCAGATGGTGAAGGACAGAGAAATCTAACTTGCTGAACTACTTGGGGTTGCAAAGAGTCAGACATGATTGAATGACAGAACAACAGCAACATTCAATGCACCTTTGTCTATAAAGCCAACACTGAAACAAGTGTTCAACAGAATAATATTTCCAAATGGAATACTACTCAGCAGTAAAAAGTAATAACCTACTTATTTACATGAACGTATGAATCAGTCTAAAATAATTTAAAGCAAAAGAAGTCTTTCACATACATATACAGGACACACAGTATGATTCCATTTAGATGGAATTCTAGGACAGGTAAGACTAGAGTGAAAAATTCTGAACAGTGTGGATGGTGCATGACTAGGAAGGAATAGGAGAGAGTTTTTTCTGGGGTTATGGTAGCCTCTCAATAGGAGTTCAGATTATGCAGATGTATACATTTGTCAAAACTCAGAATTGTCCTGTTTAAGATTTGTGTATTTCATTGAATGTAAATGTCACCTCAATAAAAGAACAGTGAATAAATTTTGAACTGTAGTTAATGGATATTCATGCTGAAATGTTTGAAGATAAAGGATACTGAAGTCTGCAACTGATGCATCAAAAAAAATAAGATGGTTTAAAGTATGAAGAATGTGATGGAAATGATAGAAATTAGGTGTGATATACAGAGTGGTGTTCATGCCGCAATTCTTTCTACTTGTCTGTATGTTTGAATTATTTTATACTGAAAATGCTGGCAAAGAAAAAAGTTGATGAGCCTTTCCTCAGAAAACATAGTATTGTACTTTTCAAAAGCTCTTTTCTAAAGTAAATGGGATATTGTAATTTTGCAGATGAGAAAACAGAGATACCATATAAACCCTAAAGTCAGTTCAGTTGAGTTCAGTCGCTCAGTCATGTCTGATTCTTTGCGACCCCATGAACTGCAGCACGCCAGGCCTCCCTGTCCATCACCAACTCCCGGAGTTCACTCAGACTCATGTCCATTAAGTCAGTGATGCCATCCAGCCATCTCATGCTCTGTCATCCCTTTCCTTCTCTTGCACTCAATCTTTCCCAGCATCAGCGTCTTTTCCAGTGAGTCATTCTTCACGTCAGGTGGACAGAGTATTGGAGCTTCAGCTTCAGCATCAGTCCTTCCAATGAATATTTTGGATTTATTTCCTTTAAGATTGACTGGTTTGATCTCTTTTCTGTCCAGGGGACCCTTAAGAGTCTTCTCCTGCACCACAGTTCGAAAGCCNGCATCAGGTGGCCAGAGTATTGGAGCTTCAGCTTCAGCATCAGTCCTTCCAATGAATATTTTGGATTTATTTCCTTTAAGATTGACTGGTTTGATCTCTTTTCTGTCCAGGGGACCCTTAAGAGTCTTCTCCTGCACCACAGTTAGAAAGCCTCAGTTCTTCAGCAGCAGCCTTCTTTATGGTCCAACTCTTATATCCATACATGACTACTGGAAAACCATAGTTTTGCTATATGGACCTTTGTTGGCAAAGTGATGTCTCTGCTTTTGAATATGCTGTCTGGGTTTGTCATAGCTTTCTCTCCAAGGAGCCAGCATCTTTTAATTTCGTGGCTGTAGTCACTGTCCAAAGTGATTTTGGAGCCCAAGAAAATAGTCTGTCACTCTTCCACTATTTCCCCATCTATTTGCCATGAAATAATGGGACAGGATACCATGATCTTAGTTTTTTGAATGTTGAGTTAGAAGCCAGCTTTTTCACTCTCCTCTTTCTCCTTCATCAAGAGGCTTTTTAGTTCCTCCACTTTTCTTCCATTACAGGGGTATCATTTGCATACCTGAGACTATTGATATGTCTTCCAGCAATCTTGCTTCTAGCTTGTGATTCATCCGGCCCAGCATTTTGCATAATGTACTCTGCATAGAAGTTTTATAAGCAGAAATATAGAATAGCTTTTTGACTTTGGAAGATGGAAAGTTATTAAATGAGATGGAAAAAGTGCTAGCCAGAAAGCAAGACTGGTCATTGGACTACTTTGCTGCTGCTGCTGCTAAGTCGCTTCAGTCGTGTCCGACTCTGTGTGACCCCATAGACAGCAGCCCACCAGGCTCCCCCATCCCTGGGATTCTCCAGGCAAGAATACTGGAGTGGGTTGCCATTTCCTTCTCCAATGCATGAAAGAGAAAAGTAAAAGTGAAGTCGCTCAGTCTGTCCCACTGTTAGCGACCCCATGGACTGCAGCCCACCAGGCTACTCCGTCCATTGGATTTTCCAGGCAAGAGTACTGGGGTGGGGTGCCATTGCCTTCCCCGTTGGACTACTTTAAAATCAAGGATATTACTTCATTAAAAGACATCACTAAAAAAAGCTAGAAGAGGTAGAAACCATGAACTGTCCAAAAGTATTTGACACCCATGTAACTGAAAAATGATAAAGATACAGGAAACTGTCCTTCAGACAATTAATTCATCAAAAGATGCTGTGATATGGGTGAAAAATCAAGTTATAAATTCTGGGGAGAGATATTTGTTTTGCATATGGCTGACAAATCATTTAAGATGGTAAAAAGCACTGTGTTGAAAATTGAAAAAAGCCTTGAATAGAAATTACGCAGAAGTGGAAATGTGAATGGTCAATAAAATACGAAATACTTTATACTAAATAAAGTATATACTTTATACTAAATACTAAGTACTTTAGTTTCATTAGAAATTAGGAGAAGGAAATGGCAACCCACTCCAGTACTCTTGCCTGGAAAATCCCATGGACAGAGGAGCCTGGTGGGCTACAGTCCATGGGGCCACAAAGAGTCAGACACGACTGAGCGACTTCACTTTCACTTCACTTTCGAATTAAAATCACCAGATGTCACACTATGTCACACTCCTCAGAGTGGGAAAAACTTTAAAGTCGAAAAGTCAACAGTATGAACATGGAACAACAGGAACTCTTAGACGCTGGTGGCAATATGAGTCAGGGCAGCCCCTTCCTAACAACCCTGCAGTCTTGTTAGGAAGAGTTGAAGCTGTGTGTGATCTATAGGCTTGTCATTTAGCTCCTGGCCCACACTCTAGAATAGTGATTCTCAACCCTTATGTTAGAATCTAAAAGTGCTGTTTTTCAGTCGCTAGTCATGTCCAACTCTTTGTGACCCCATGTATTGCAACACGCCAGACCTTCACCATCTCTCAGAGCTTGCTCAAACTCATGTCCATTGAGTCAGTGATGCCATCCAACCATCTTGTCCTCTGTCGTACCTTTCTGCTCCTGCCTTCAATCTTTCCCAGCATCAGGGTCTTTTCTGATCATCAGGGTCAACCCTTGTGTTAGAATCTAAAAATAAGCTGATCAGAAATAGTTTGGCTGGGCATTACCCCAGACGTGTAGTTACCAGATTGTGTCTGTAGGTGCCCAGGGGCACTACCACAAACTCACAGAGGACTGTGGGGTATTTTACATCTTCGAGAGAATACTGTGATACTCTGCTGGACACTGTATGAACTGCTAACTCAAGATGGTTCAGGTCACAGTTTCCTTGTTAGACTTGCTCCATTCTTTTCTACTGTGCAATATTTTGCAAAACTAGATCTTTCAGTGGTTGCTTAAATAAAAAGCAGATAGGAAAACCATAGGAAAATCACTGTGGAACAGGAAATGAAGATGGCTTAGTCCACTCTGATTCCAGGGTTTGAGAAGTTGTACAGAGCCAAACAGGTGCATGTATACCATTCCTAAGCAATTGTGGTTTTTTAAGAATGAAACTAAAATATTTTTTCTTTCAGTTTTTGCACATTAGTTTTTCAGACAGCTTGTGCATCATTTTGGAGAAGGAAATGGCAACCCACTCCAGTATTCTTGCCTGGGAAATTCCATGGACAGAGGATTCTGGCGGGCTACAGTCCATGGGTTGAAAAGAGTCAGACACGACTCAGCTACTAACACACATAGTACCTCATTTGGACATGAAGACTTAGTAAGTTGTTTGGAACTATTTAGTAAATGGACTTGTTTGGTATTTCTTTTGTCCTGGGGTGCCATTAAAAAAAAGTTTTGAGACACCAAGTGTATCTTGAACCAAGAATGTTTGAGAATCTCTATCCCAGATTAGTTGACTGAGAATATTTGGGATTGGAGTCTGTGTGTCTTTGTTTTTGAAAAACTTCCCAGGTGATTCCAATGGCCCCTATAACTGAGAAGCACTGCTAGGGAAACTCATACACATGTGACTGAGGATAACACTATTCAAAGTATATCTGGGGACCAGTGCCGTTTTGCACATGATTTTCTACAGGTCTTTGTCAAGGTGTAGTTTGTATTAATCACATCTTCAGTGAATAATGGTACAGATTTTGTAACCTTTTTTTATCCCTATGTTACATTTGTTCTGGTTAAATTTATTGAAGTGTAATTTCCTGACTGTTAAATCTAATAATAAAATAATAATAATAATAAAATGGATAGTTGGACAACATGAACTCACTCATTGCAGCCAAATGGTGCAGCCATTTTGGAAGACAGTTTGGTGGTGTTTTACAAAAGTTAACATAATTTTACCATACTGTCTACTAATCATAATCCTTGGCTTTCCCCAAAGGAGTTGAATACTTATATCTACATAGAAACCTGCTCACACATGTTTATAGCAGCTTTGTTCATAACTGTCAAAACTTGCAAGCAACCAAGGATGTCCTTCAGTAAGGTGAATGGACAACTAAACTGTGGTACTTCCAGACAATGGAATATTATTCAGGGCTAAAAGTAAATGAGAGGTAAGCCAAGAAAAGACATGGAGGAAACTTAAATGCACATTACTAAATGCAAGAAGCCAATCTGAGAAGACTTCATACTATAGGATTTTAAGTATATGACGTTCAAAAAAAGGCAAAATTCTGGGACTGTGAATAAGTCAGCAGTTGGCAGGAATTGGAGGGTATAGCAGAACAGATAAGAGCAAAGAGTTTTTAGGGCAGTGAAACTACTCTGTATGATACTGTAATGGTAGATACATGTCATTACGGCTATGTCTGCATCCACAGACTATACACCACCAAGAGTGAACCCTAATGTAAACTGTAGACTTCGGGTGATGATGACGTATTAGTGTCTGTTCTTCAGTTGTAATGAAAGTAGCTCTCTGGCTCGGGAGGCTATGCATGTCGGGGGGCAGGGGGTATTTGGGAAATCTCTGTTCTTTCCTCTCAATTTTGCTGTGAACCAAAACCACTCTAAAGGAAGTCTTTAAAAAAATCATTGGGACTTACACTCTGTGCTTTTCTTCTAATACTTTTCTAATAATTTATTATTTATAAAGTTTTATTAAAGTATAATTGACATACAACAAACTGCACATACTTAAAGTGTACAACTGGATGAATTTTGACATATGTATACATTTGTGAAATCATCATCACAGACAAGATAATGAATATATCCATTAGTCTTTAAAATGGTTTTGGGTACCATCATAATCCTTCCTTTTTCCTTTCACACTGCTTCCTTAAGCTCCCCCAACTCTCTGCCACCCACACCCCTCTCCAGAACAACCATTCATCTGCTTTCTGTCACTGTAGATAAGATTTGTCTGACCTATTTTGCTCAGCATAATTATTTTACAATTCAACCATGTTGTATGTATCAATAGTTCATTCATTT
>SJYX01005671.1:535660-551490 GCA_006410675.1 Oreotragus oreotragus | reverse complement strand
CTCCAGTACTTTGGCCACCTCATGCGAAGAGTTGACTCATTGGAAAAGACCCTGATGCTGGGAGGGATTGGTGGCAGGAGGAGAAGGGGATGGCCGAGGATGAGATGGCTGGATGGCATCACTGACTCGATGCACATGAGTTTGGGTAAACTCTGGGAGTTGGTGATGGACAGGGAGGCCTGGCGTGCTCTGATTCATGGGGTTGCAAATAGTCAGACACGACTGAGTGACTGAACTGAACTGAGTCAAAATTTACAGTGATTTCGGAGCCCCCCCCAAATAAAGTCTCTCACTGTTTCCATTGTTTCCCCATCTATTTGCCATGAAGTGATGGGACTGGATGCTATGATCTTAGTTTTCTGAATGTTGAGTTAAGCCAACTTTTTCACTCTCCTCTTTCACCTTCATCAAGAGGCTTTTTAGTTTTTCTTCGCATTCTGCCATAAGGATGGTGTTATTTGCATATCTAAGGTTATTGATATTTCTCCTGGCAATCTTGATTCCAGCTTGTTCTCATCCAGCCCAGGGTTTAACATGATGTACTCTGCATATAAATTAAATAAGCAGGGTGACAACATACAGCCTTGACGTACTCCTTTCCCAATTTTCAAACAGTTGTTGTTCCATGTCCTGTTCTAACTGTTGCTTCCTGACCTGCATACAGAGTTCTCAAGAGGCAGGTAAGGTGGTCTGGTATTCCCATCTCTTTACAAGAATTTTCCAGTTTGTTGTGATTGAAAAAAAGACTTTGGCATAGTCAATAAAGTAAAAATAGATGTTTTTCTGGAGCTATCTTGCTGTTTTGATGATCCAACGGATGTTGGCAATTTGATCTCTGGTTCCTCTGCCTTTTCTAAATTCAGTTTGAGCATCTGGAAGTTCAGGGTTCATGTACTGTTGAAGCCTGGCTTGGAGAATTTTGAGCATTACTTTAGTAGCATGTGAGATGAGTGCAATTGTGATGGTAATTTGAACATTGTTTGGCATTGCCTTTCTTTGGGATTGGAATGAAAACTGACCTTTTCCAGTCCTGTGGCCACTGCAGAGTTTTCCAAATGTGCTGGCAAATTGAGAGCAACAGTTTCACAGCATCATCTTTTAGGATTTGAAATAGCTCGACTGGAATTCCATCACCTCCTCTAGCTTTGTTCATAGTGATGCTTCCTAAGGCCCACTTTACTTCACATTCTAGGATGTCTGGCTCGAGGTGAGTGATCACACCATCGTGATTATCTGGGTCATGAAGATCTTTTTTTTATATAGTTTTTCTGTGTATTCTTGCCACCTCTTCTTATTATCTTCTGCTTCTGTTAGGTCCATACCATTTCTGTCTTTTATTGTGCCCATCTTTGCATGAAATGATCCCTCCCTTGGTATCTCTGATTTCTTTTAAGTGATCTCTAGTCTTTCCCATTCTGTTGTTTTCCTCTGTTTCTTTGCATTGATCACTGAGGAAGGCTTTCTTATCTCTCCTTGCTATTCTTTGGAACTCTGCATTCAAATGGGTATATCTTACCTTTTCTCCTTTGCCTTTCACTTCTCTTCTTTTCTCAGCTATTTGTAAGGCCTCCTCTGACAACCATTTTGCCTTTTTGCATTTCTTTTTCTTGGGGATGGTCTTGATCACTGCCTCCTATACAATGTTACGAACCTCCATTCATATTTCTTCAGGCACTCTGTAAAATCTAATCCCTTGAGTGTATTTGTTACTTCCACTGTGTAATTGTAAGGGATTTGATTTAGGTCACACCTGAATGGTTAGTAGTTTTCCCTTCTTTCTTCAACTGAAGTCTGAATTTGGCAATCAGGAGTTCATGATCTGAACCACAGTCAGCTCGCAGTCTTGTTTTTGTTGACTGTATAGAGATTTTCCACCTTTGGCTGCAAAGAATATAATCAATCTGATTTCAATGTTGACCACCTGGTGATCTCCATATGTAGAGTCCTCTCTTATGTTGTTGGAAGTGGGTGTTTGCTATGACCAGTTATAACAACTGTCAGCCTTTGCTCTGCTTCATTCCATACTCCAAGACCAATTTTGCCTGTTACTTCAGGTATTTTGGACTTCGTACTTTTGCATTCCAGTCCCCTATACTGAAAAGAACATCTTTTTTGGATGTTAGTTCTAAAAGGTCTTGTAGGTTTTCATAGAACCATTCAACTTCAGCTTCCTGAGCATTACTGGTTTAGGCATAGACTCGGATTATTACCATGATATCGAGTGGTTTGTCTTGGAAACAAACACAGATCATTCTGTCATTTTTGAGATTGCATCCAAGTACTGCATTTCAGACTCTTGTTGAATATGATGGCTACTCCATTTCTTCTAAGGGATTCTTGCCCACAGTAGTAGATATAATGGTCATATGAGTTAATTCACTCATTCTAGTCCAGTTCAGTTCATTGATTCCTAAAATGTCAATGTTCACTCTTGTCATCTCCTTAATGCTCTTTTAGCTTTCATCAAAAAGCTATTAAACATAACTATTGGCCAAAAGGTAAAAGTTGGAAAGAATCATGAAAATAATCATCTTTGCACCTAGAATATATGGACTGCAGCACAAATACAGATGAGAGGCATCCCCAGATCAATATTTTGATAAGAAAGAGCTTGACAAGTTAAAACATCATTCATCATCTGATACTGATAGTGAGTAGAAACTTGTGTGGCTCCTGGTCACAAAAGCCCTCTTGTATCCCCCAGTTATTGATTACAACCTCCATGAATTTCCCTGAGTTCCAACTGGACACATTTAAATAGAGAAGCGTGTGGAATGGGGAGACAATGGAGAAACAGGTTAAAAAAACAATAACCCAGTGCAATCTTGGAGTAGTCCTGGTTTCTCCTCATGAGATATACATAACAATATCTTTGAGCTGTTTTACAAATACTAAAACCCTTTCAAGTGGGAGAAGTTAAAGGTATACTGCTCATAAGCACTAGACCCCAATAAACAGTTGGAACTAGAAGGTTGATGATAGTGACTCCCACCTACCTGAGTACTAACCACCCAGAAGGATGGCCATGAGCTAACCATGCCCTCTTTGAACCATTGCTATAAAACTCCTCACTACCTGCTCCAGGTCTGGGCACACAGTTTTGAGACCATGAGCCTGCTGTGGCCCCCTGTGCCTGGAAAGCTATTCTTTCCTACTTTAACCAAAGCTCTGTCTCCAAGATTTAATTCAGTGATAGGGTATTGGCTTCAGTACTAATTACCTCTCATGGGTAAACAAGAAATCATTTAAAAAAGGGGAAAAATTAGTGCTATCAGTGTTGTGTCATGCCATAAGAAATGATAAATTTAGTATTTATACAAATAAATTATATAACATTTTATAGATGAAAATTTATGTAAATAAAACATAAATCTGGCCCTTACCTTTGAATTGTCTTTATCAAATATCACATTTTAATATTAGTTTACAAGTAATGTTACCGGAACCTGAAAGAGCATATTTCACTTTACTGATTGTAATATGAACTGTTTTCCAAATATCTGTCACTTGTATTAGGAACACTGTAAGTATGGACATGGCAGTCAAACTAAAAGTTTTTTTCAAGCTGATCTCCAAAATACACTAATATTAAATCCAATACTGAATCTTGAAATCAATCTCTATATTTGAAATTATACTTATGTAATTCTTAATAATTTAAACATAAATAATTTCACTGTTTTATATTTCTATCATATACTTTCAACATGAAATGCAGTAGTTTATCCTGCAAAGCTATTTGCTTTTAGCATCATTTATTATCTAGCTCTCTCTTCCAGTGTATCACACTTAATTTTCTCGGTCATGTTTGCTGTCTTCACTGTTCATTTTATTATTTTCCTCAAATCCTGACTTCTCAGACACTTGACAAAAATGATTAATTTTCTCTTCACTTACTCAGTAGACACATTAATTTCTTATTTATCAAATACACAGTTCAAAATTTTAAATCTATTTTTTATTTCTTTTCCAAGAGAATTATAGAAGTTGTTTTTAACACTTCAGTCTTGTTCTCTCTAAAAAGCAAAAAAATAATGACTTCAAGTATTGTTAGGAGGATTAGATGTAATTCATAATAATATACTCAGCAAAATGCCTGGCTAAAGAGAAAGTTCTCAACAAATGCTTGTCTTTTGTATTTGTTTCCTTTAAGATGCTCTTTAACTTTTGAAACCACTCACAGTTTTATTGCCATTTGAAGCAAACTTAATAATGTAGGTATATGATAAAAGATTCCACTTTAACAGCTGTCTTCATTTTAAACACAACTAATTGCTAAAGATCATGAATAATACTTCTAGTCAGAAAGAAGTTTATTAATGCTGTTGTATGCATGCCACAGGGCCAGAAAGATAATTATGCATTCAGTGTTGGGAAGATAACTGTAAAGATTGCTGAAAGAATCCTATTGAAGTTAGTGTTTCCTTTTAAGGCAAATTAATTATGCCCAAGGAATAAGCATCAGTAAAATACACTTTTTAAGGAAACATTTGTTATTTTGAATGCAAGAGCCAATGTACCTTATTTTTTTAATATTTAAAAAAATTTTAAAAAATAATTATACATTTTATCGTGTTTTTAAAAATGGAACATTTGGTTGGATAAAGCTTTAAAGCTTTTCCCAGAAGCTTTAAAATAATGAGTTTCAAAATAGAACAAACACAATTATTATAAACAACCGTAACTGTGATTCAATTTCAAAATTTATCTCACTTGATTGGTATAATATATTTTTTTCTTAGTCCCTTCTGTGCAAAATAGCTTTTCATTCTTAAAACATTTCAATTTTCAAAGCACAGTGAAAAACTCCTCCTTTGGCCTTCAAATTCTAGGAATCATCCAAACTAAAAACAAAAAACTGAATTCTTTGAATTTATAAATTAAATTACTAGAACAATATTGTTTGAACTATAATCATAGTTTATAGGGACATGTTTCATCACGATAATTTGGTATATCTTGATATATATATATCAAAATAATTTAAGCCAGCTTGCTTACTATAATTGATGTATATTTAAGATTTTGAATTATACAAAATGTGAATAACTTTATCTTTTGAAAGTTGTCTAGATTGACTTATTTCAGTTTTTAGCATTTTTAAAGACGTTATTACAGAGTTCGTTGTGATATTCATTTTGAAGTTATATATTTGAAGGAAGGTAAAAGAAAAATCTAGAATCTGTTTACAAATCAATGACATGATTCTTTACTTGATACAATTAAGTATTTAATTTTTTTATTGTGTTTCTAAGTGTTCTTCGCTGATGGCTCAAACGGTAAAGTGGCTGTCTATAATACGGGAGACCTGGGTTTGATCCCTGAGTAGGAAGATCCCCTGGAGAAGGAAATGGCAATCCACTCCAGTACTATTGCCTGGAAAATCCCATGGACAGAGGAGCCTTGTAGGCTACAGTTCATGGTGTCAGAAAGAGTCGGACGTGACTGAGCAACTTCACTAAGTGTTCTTCAAATTTCCATTTCTATTTGCATATCTAGTCCCTTAAATCTCTCCCACTATGACTTCTAATCATAGTGATCAGATGTTGACATGGTTGGTTATTCAATAACTGTTATTTTCTCACTGACTGATTCTACTCTTTTGTCATCAGTTTAAGGATTCTCAATATATTCTGGATACAAGTACTTTTAAGAGAACTTTTTGAAGAAGATTCTAATTTTGAGAAAGTCCATGTAATATTTTGAATAATTTACCACACAGAGTGTGAGAAAATACTGATAATACATGTCTGGAAAAGATGCCTGTTTCATATAAAGAATCCTTACAAATCAATTGTAAGGAGCCCATAAACCAAATACCTAATGTATACTTATATTATCTTCTGAGTGTGTTTGTGTGCACACATGTGCGTGTGTGTGTGTGTGTGACATGTCATGGATGTTTGCTTATATTAAGGTGATTAAATTTCTCTCCTATGTAGTATTCTAGAAACTACATAATTTTAGCTTTTATATTCATACCTATGAATAATTTAAAATTAATGTTTGTGTATTATATGAGACAATTGATACTCATTTCCCATATGAATATTAGTTTGATTTAGTCATTTTATTAAAAGCTCTTATACTGACTTGTCTGTGAATTACCAATTGACCATATATTATGAGTCTATTTCTGGATCCTTTATCTACTCCCATTGATTTATATCACTGTGTTGAGTCATGGAACTTCATCATAAATCTTTAAATTCAGTAATATAATTATTCCTTTGCTTTCTAAAACTTTTTACTCCTCTAGTTGTTTCTATTAAGATTTAACACATAAATTTTAGAATATGTTTGTTAGTCTCCACAATTGCTTTGGGGTGGATAGTACTGATATCTTAAAAATATTTTATCTTGCAGAAGACTTCTAGAATGGTGACATAAGGAGCTGCATGGAACCTCTCTCCAGAAAAACCAATTATAATATGTGAATGCAATACCTCTCTGTCCATGGCATTCTCCAGTCCAGAATACTAGAGTGGGTAACCTATTCCTTCTGCAGGGGAGGGGATCTTCCCAACCCAGGAACTGAACCAAGGTCTCCTACATTTTAGGCAGATTCTTTACTAACTGAGCTATCTGGGAAGCCCACAAACAAATTAGAGTCTCTGAAAATTGTCCTATAGTCACACAGCAAATGAAGAAATGTTTATTCAGGAAAAATCCACTAAATATGGATGAGCTCAGTGTCTGTATCCTTTGAGCCGAGATTTGTTCCTTTCCTTTACAGCTCAACATGACAAGTCTCTTCTCTGGGTCAATGCAGGCAAGAACAAAGGCCTCATTCTCTCTCCAGGTATTTATTCTTGGGCTACATGATTTCCCTGAGAGAGATAGGCACTAACATTTCTAATCTCCATCTTGCTTTGAATTTCAGAATCTCTGTTCCAGGCAAGAATAGCCAAGAGTTCCACATCTCACTTCCTCCAACCAGTCCCCACTTTTCAAGTGAAAGCTCTACTCCAGACATTATAGCCCAATAAAAAAGCAGTGACAATTTCCCTATCACCATCTCAGTTGTAAGCTGGAGGCCTCATGACAGTATGGAAAAGTCAAGAAAATCAGAGACTGTTACCATCCAGTCTTCCTCTAATAAAGCAGGAACATTAATAACAGAAATGAGCCAACTGTTCTCATTCTCCTCTTGGAATGAGTTCTGTCCAGGAAGAGATGCATGCACGAGAAACATGAGTTCTTAACTTATAAGAAAATTGAGTTTATTTAGAATAGATTATTGAGAAATTCTGGCTTCCCTAATAGCTCAGCTGATAAAGAATCATCTGCAGTGCTGGAGACCCCAGTTAGATTCCCGGGTCAGCAGGGATAGGCTACCTACTCCGGTATTCATGGGCTTCCCTAGAGGCTCAGACGGTACAGAATTTGACTGCAATGTGGGAGAGCTGGGTTCAATCCCTGGATTGGGAAGATCCCCTGGAGGAGGGCATGGCAACCCATTCTAGTATTCTTGCCTGGAGAATCCCCATGGACAGAGGAGCCTGGCAGGCTACAGTCCATTAGGTCCCAAAGAGTTGGACACAGCTGGGCAACTAAGGACAGCACACAGCACATTGAGAAATTCAGGCAGTTGAAAACAATGGATATTTTTTTGATAAGCAATCAAAAGGAGGTTTTGTCAACACGAGAGCGACAAGCTCAACCACAGACCTTCAAGAAACTTAAGAGAAACAAGCACAGAATGAGATACCTAAGAGGTGCCTTTCCCAGGGGTTAGGAAAAAAAAAAAAAGATATAAAGTTTACCCATGCAAAGAGGTATAAACTGTGCTAAAACCACAGTCATCCCAGGATAACAGTGTGCATGTCCAAGGTTGTACCTTCTAAGGAAGGACAACAAGGCTGGACAGGATTCACTGGAATAATCCAGCTAAGAAAGTAAAACAAAAACACCACACACTCATGCAACAAAAGTAATAGGCCAAAGTTGTGCAACAAAAGTAATAGGCCAAAGTTGTTACAAAGTAGTATCTAGAAAGGCCGATTGTCAATACCATTTTATAACAAATCCAGCAAACGTGGAAAGTGTGAGCCATACACAAGAAAAAAAGGAGGCAATAGTAAAGGCCATTCTCTGACAGAGTCCACATGTCAAACAGCAGAAAAAGAAATACCTCAAATAAATAAGTTTAACAAACTAAAATGATCCGTATTTAAAGAATTAAAAAATAAGATGATATGTAATCAAATAAACTGTATTAATTATGATATAAACATTACAAAAATAAATCATACTAAACCTCTGGAATGTAAAATACCAAAAGAAATGAAAAAAAGAAAATGTATATTAAAGATTCCAAACAGTAGAACTGAGCTACCAGAAGAATCAGCAAACTTGAAAAGAGATCTGTAGAAATTATGAACCTAAGAACAAAGAGAGAAAAAAAAAGTAAAATGAACATAGCCTTTAAAAATGTGAGACTTCATTGAGAACAGTAACATAAGTATAATCAGAGTTCCAGGGGGGAAGAAGAAAGTAAGAGGAACTTAAAAATTTCAAAGATATAATGGTTGATAACTTTGTAAATGTGATGTAAAATATTAACACCAATGTCAATGATCCTCAAGGAAGGCAAAGAGTTCCATATTGAGATGTATCACAGAAATAAAATGTTGAAAGAGAATAAAGAGAAAATCTTGAACATCAAGTAAAAATATGGCTGATCACATACAAGGGAACCAAATAACTGACTTTTCATTGTAAAGAATGGAGGATAGAAGGTTGCAAGTTGATATATACAAAGTGTCAAAAATAGTCAACTAAAAGTTTTAAATCTAGAATATTTAAATATTTCAAAAATGAATGAAAAATAAACACATCTTCAGAATTTGTTGCCAGCAGATCTGACTCAGAAAAAATACTAAGCAACGTTCTTCAGGATAAATAAAATTATCTAATATTTGAAATTAATTGCATAAGAAGGAAAAGGAAAAAAACACTAATGTAGGCAATTATGAAATTTTAAGATGGTATAAATGTTGTGTTTCTTTCCTTAATTATTTAAAAAACAACTGTATAAAACAATATGTAAATAATTATATTGCTGGGTTTGTAACATATAGATGCTTGTCTACCATTGTTGTCAAACAATAAAAAAGCAAAAAGAAAGTGGATTTGAACAAAGCTGTCGGAGTAAGGGAATGACAACAGATGGTGACTCAGCCACACGGGAAGCAATTAAGAAAAAGAATGAAAGTAAATATGAAAGTAGGTAAAACAAATTTTCCTTTCTAATTTGAGCGGGTTTAGTAACAAAAAGTTATAGAAAGTAATAGCTTTGGCAATACGGTTAAAAACTTAACTTCCTTGAATTTTGACTTCTGTATCTGTTAAGAAAACCTCAGCTCTGCTCAATTCTCCATCTTCAAACTGTAATTTAGAGAGGTATTCCAACAAGAGTTATTGTAGAAAATATTTTGATTACCCCCTCATTGATATCAGTAACTAAATGACCTTTACAAATGTGAAAAGAGTTATTTCATCTATTTTGTCCAAATTTTGCTATTATTACAGTATATGATAGTGAGACAGTGTGGTCTTGATAATTCTCTAGTGGGTAGAAGCAAAAGAATTTCTCATGCTCAAATTTTCTTGCCCAAGGGTGTTTTATATCTTTGCCCAAATAAAATTCTCATCATGTTTGTATGTAGAAAAAGTACTCTCAGTTTTCTTTCCAAATATCCTTCACTCAAAATGGTGACAAATATCAAATATAGTAAGGGGATAAGTGATATACTGCATTTGATTTTTAAAGTTATCATGTGTTTGGGACTTGCATGGTTCCTGAAATATAATTCTCATAAAACATTTAATCCTCAATGCACCTGGAGTTATTATTATATTTTGAACATTTAAGTTGAAAAAATATGGGATAGAAATCTCATTTTTTACAATTAGGGAAAATGCCCATATACAAGAAGCCAGAACAAGTTAAAATATTCATGATTAGATGAGTCATAAATGTTTCTTTTCTCTGTGGTAAAAAATACATGTTTTTATTGTATACATGAACATTCACAAACATACAATACTCTCACTCATTGACACTTATGCCAAAAAATTTAATAAATACTTCTTCTCAGTCTTCAGCATAACTATCATCATTTTCCTGTTTGCACAGTTATGTTAGCTGACTGATTATGACTCTGTCAACACATTTTACTGTCAGTTTGGAACATTTCTGTAATAATAATGATTTTTCAAACAAAGCTATCTGCATTTCTTTCTACCNTAGATGTGTATAAGAGACAGGCATAACTATCATCATTTTCCTGTTTGCACAGTTATGTTAGCTGACTGATTATGACTCTGTCAACACATTTTACTGTCAGTTTGGAACATTTCTGTAATAATAATGATTTTTCAAACAAAGCTATCTGCATTTCTTTCTACCAGGCTGCATACTTTACAAAAATTATTTTATTTTTGCATTTAAATAATAGCAGAGTTTCACATGAGATTTTTTGAAATTTAAACTAATATTAAAAATGTAACATGTATAGTAATGCATTAATTAATAAACAATTCCAAAATAGTTCTGTATAAAATAATTATACTTTAAAAGTTGAGATTAAAACAAAATTTAATTGTAATATATAATCCAGATCTTCTTTTGTGCCTGTATATATATATAAGCAGTGAAATAGAATTTTAGTTATATTTGCAAGGCAACTATGACCATTCACAGTTTATAATATCTCTGATATAGTTATGCAACCGTATGGGGATGATCTGGAGGGAAGATGTGGGGTGGGAGGTGGGAGGGGGGTTCATGTTTGGGAGTTCGTGTAAAAAAATAAATACAAAAAAAAAAAGTTTAAGACATCTAAAGCATCTATGTGTAAGTTATACCATCTGCCACAAACACAGTCTGTATCCCACTGTTCTTTCATAAACTAGTGAGTTTTGCATTATCATGCCCATCTCATGGCTATAATTTTAAAATGAAAGCTATTAGATCCCTGTTTGCTATCTGTTTGTATGTTTCTGTATGTCTGTGTGTATACATTATGGGTATACAATATTATGTGTATCTTAAAACTTCAATCTAAGATTCATTGTGAGAATTTCTGTTCTGCAAAATAAATTTTTAAAAGCCTTAAAAAAAAAAAGTAAAAATAATAACATATACGGTGTATATGGTAGTGGCTCAAACAGTAAAGAATCGATCTGCAATGCAGGACATCTGAGTTCCAACCCTGGGTAGGGAAGATATCCTGGAGAAGGGAATAGCTACCCACTCCACTATTCTTGCCTGGAGAATTCCATGGACTGTATAGTCCATGGGGTCACAGAGAGTCAGACACAACTGAGAGACTAACATTTTCACTTTTTTCATATATATATCACTCAGTCAGTTCAGTCACCCATATCATTTCCAACTCTTTCTAAACCCATGGGGTGAAGCACATCAGGCTTCCCTGTCCATCACCAACTCCCGGAGCTTGCTCAAACTCATGTCCATTGACTACTTGATACCATCCAGCCATCTCATCCTCTCTTGTGCCCTTCTCCTTCTACCACCAGTCTTTTCCAGGATCAGGGTCTTTTCAAGTAAGTCAGTTCTTCACATCAGGTGGCCAAAGTATTAGAGTTTCAGCTTCAGCATCAGTGCTTCCAATGAATATTCANTATCCTGGAGAAGGGAATAGCTACCCACTCCACTATTCTTGCCTGGAGAATTCCATGGACTGTATAGTCCATGGGGTCACAGAGAGTCAGACACAACTGAGAGACTAACATTTTCACTTTTTTCATATATATATCACTCAGTCAGTTCAGTCACCCATATCATTTCCAACTCTTTCTAAACCCATGGGGTGAAGCACATCAGGCTTCCCTGTCCATCACCAACTCCCGGAGCTTGCTCAAACTCATGTCCATTGACTACTTGATACCATCCAGCCATCTCATCCTCTCTTGTGCCGTTCTCCTTCTACCACCAGTCTTTTCCAGGATCAGGGTCTTTTCAAGTAAGTCAGTTCTTCACATCAGGTGGCCAAAGTATTAGAGTTTCAGCTTCAGCATCAGTGCTTCCAATGAATATTCAAGACTGATTTCCTTTAGGATTGACTGGTTGGATCTCCCACAGTTCAAGGGACTCTAAAGAGTCTTCTCCAACACCACAGTTCAGAAGCATCAATTCTTCAGGTGCTCAGCTTTCTTTATAGTCAAGCTCTCATATCCATACATGACTACTGGAAAAACCAAAGGTTTGACTAGATGGACCTTTGTTGGCAAAATAATATTTCTACTTTTGGTCACAGCTTTTCTTCCAAGGAGCAAGCATCTTTTAATTTCATGGCTGCAGTCACCATCTGCAGTGATTTTGGAGTCCAAGAAAATAAAATCTGTCACTTTTTCCATTGTTTCCCCATCTATTTGCCTTGAAGTGATGGGACCAAATGTCATGATGTTAGTTTTTTTAATATTGAGTTTTAAGCCAACTTTTTCACTCTCCTCTTTCACTTTCATCAAGAGGCTCTTTAGTTCTTCTCCACTTTCTGCCATAAGGGTGTTGTCTTCTGCATATCTGAGGTTATTGATATTTCTCCTGGCAGTCTTGATACCAGCATGTGCGTCATCCAGCCTGGCATTTTGCATGATGTACTCTGAATATGAGTTAAATAAGCAGGGTGACAATATACAGCCTTGACTTACTCCTTTCACGATTAGGAACCAGTATGTTGTTCCATGTCCCATTCTAACTGTTGCTTCTTGACCTGCATACTGATTTCTCAGGATGCAGGTAAGGTAGTCTGGTATTCNTTTTTCACTCTCCTCTTTCACTTTCATCAAGAGGCTCTTTAGTTCTTCTCCACTTTCTGCCATAAGGGTGTTGTCTTCTGCATATCTGAGGTTATTGATATTTCTCCTGGCAGTCTTGATACCAGCATGTGCGTCATCCAGCCTGGCATTTTGCATGATGTACTCTGAATATGAGTTAAATAAGCAGGGTGACAATATACAGCCTTGACTTACTCCTTTCACGATTAGGAACCAGTATGTTGTTCCATGTCCCATTCTAACTGTTGCTTCTTGACCTGCATACTGATTTCTCAGGATGCAGGTAAGGTAGTCTGGTATTCTCATCTCTTGAAGAATTTTCCAGTTTGTTGTGATTTACAGAGTCGAAAGCTTTGGTGTAGTCAATAAAGCTGAAGTAGATGTTTTTCTGGAACTCTCTTGCTTTTTTGTTGACCCAACAGATGTTGGCGATTTGATATCTGGTTCCTCTGCCTTTTCTAAATTCAGCTTGTACGTCTGGAAGTTCATGGTTCACATAATGTTGAAGCTTGGCATGGAAGATTTTGAGCATTACTTTGCTAGTGTGTGAGATGAGTGCAGTTGTGGGGTAGTTTGAACTTTCCTTGGCATTGTCTTTCTTTGAGATTGGAATGAAAACTAACCTTTTCCAGTCCTGTGGCCACTGCCGAATTTTCCAAATTTGCTGGCATATTGAGTGCAGCACTTTCANAGGGGGTGTTAGTTCACACTGTTTCATGAACAGTATGAAAAGGCAAAGAGATACGACACTGAAAGATGAACTCCCCATGTTGGTAGGTGCCCAATATATAGTACTGGAGAAGAGTCGAGAAATAGCTCCAGAAGGATTGAAGAGGCTGAGCCAAAGTGGAAACAACACCCAGGTGTGGATGTGACTGGTGAAATAAGCGAGGTCCAATGCTGTAAAGAACAATATTGCATGGGAACCTGGGGTGTTAGGTTCATGAATCAAAGTAAATTGGAAGTGGTCAAACAGGAGATGGCAAGAGTGAATACCAACATTTTAGGAATCAGTGATCTAAAATGGATGGGAATGGGCGAATTTAATTCAGATGACCATTATATCTACTACTGTGGGCAAGAATCCCTTAGAAGAAATGGGGAAACCATCATAGTCAACAAAAGAGTTCAAAATGCAGTACTTGGATGCAATCTCAAAAAATGACAGAATGATCTCCGTTTGTTTCCAACGCAAACCACTCAATATCACAGTAAGCCAAGTGTATGCCCCAACCACGAATGCCAAAGAAGCTGAAGTTGAACGGTTCTATGAAGACCTAATGACCTTCTAGAACTAACACCAAAAAAATAAAAAGATGTTCTTTTTCATCATTTTTTAATTGTTTTTTTTTCTGATATCAAGCTGCATGAATCACTTATATAGTTTGAAGATTAATCCTTTGTCAGTTGTTTCATTTACAATTATTTTCTCCCATTCTGAGATGTGTCTTTTCATCTTGTTTCTAATTGCATTTGCTATGCAAAAGCTTTTAAATTTTATTAGATCCCATATGTTTATTATTGTTTTTACTTCCATTACTCTAGGAAGTTGGTCAAAGAGGATCTTGGTGCAATTTATGTCAAAGACTATTCTGCTTATGTTTTCCTTAAGAGTTTAAAAGTTTCTGACCTTACATTCAAGTATCAAATTACATGTTTTTATTTAACGATCTGCCTACCAAGATATTGGAGGCCATTTTCAGTGGAATGGAACAGAAAGCTCTATTTTAAAAGTAAGTGGAAATTTTGAAATAAAGTTAACAAGTGTGTGTATGTGTGCTAAGGCGCTTCAGTCACATCTAACTCTTTGCAACCCCACAGTCTGTAGTCTGCTCCTCTCTTCGTGGGGTTCTCCAGGCAAAAATACTGGAGTGGGTTGCCATTTCTCTTCTGCAGGGGATCTTCCTGACCCAGGGATCAAATCCTCATCTCTAATGTCTCCTGCATTGGCAGGCAGGTTCTTTACCATTAGTGTCACCTTACAACTAGTTCTTGTTAAATTGATAAGATTTTAATCAATACTTGTATTAAAAATTCATGTTCAGGTTGTGCCCTCATCTCTGGGTTCCAATCATATAGCAAGGATGGATAAATTTGATGAGGTTAGCATCTCAGTGTACGAAGAGTATAAATGGAAGACAAAGTTTAAAGTCTTACAAAAACTGTGGACCTGCTGAGCCATGGGTCTGCAAATAGGGTCAGGGAGAGCAGAGTTTAACTCTGCAAAGTAGAGGAAGTGACTCACATGGGACAGAGAATGAAGGGTACTTACTGTTTGAAACTGGGGCTAAGATGCAAATAAAAAAAGGCTGAAAACAACTAGGGGTATATATTGCCCGGGTCACAGATTTATGTAAAGGTGCATTCCAAGAAAGACATTAATATACTGCCTTGTAGCCAGAGCCTGCATCAAATCTCCAGTATAACAAGAGGGTCTGGAATGAGATCCATAGGGGTCAGATGAAAGCAACAAAGGAAAGACTAAACAGAAGCTATGATAGAAAGTCCCAAGACTTATTAAATACTTGTGTCCAGTACAGCTTTTAGTGACTTATAATTATCATCTTTTATTTCATCTGAAAAAGCAGAGTGAAAAAGTTGGTTTAAAGCTCAACATTCAGAAAATGAAGATCATGGCATCCGATCCCATCACTTCATGGGAAATAGATGGGGAAACAGTGGAAACAGTGTCAGACTTTATTTTCTGGGGCTCCAAAATCACTGCAGATGGTGACTGCAGCCATGAAATTAAAAGATGCTTACTCCTTGGAAGAAAAGTTATGACCAACCTAGATAGTATATTCAAAAGCAGAGACATTACTCTGCCGACTAAGGTCCGTCTAGTCAAGGCTATGGTTTTTCCAGTAATCATGTATGGATGTGAGAGTTGGACTGTGAAGAAGGCTGAGTGCCAAAGAATTGATGCTTTTGAACTGTGGTGTTGGAGAAGACTCTTGAGAGTCCCTTGGACTGCAAGGAGATCCAACCAGTCCATTCTGAAGGAGATCAGCCCTGGGATTTCT
>SJYX01005671.1:511341-535558 GCA_006410675.1 Oreotragus oreotragus | reverse complement strand
TGAGAGTCCCTTGGACTACAAGGAGATCCAAACAGTCCATTCTGAAGGAGATCAACCCTGGGATTTCTTTGGAAGAATGGTGCTAAAGCTGAAACTTCAGTACTTTGGCCACATCATGGGAAGAGTTGACTCACTGGAAAAGACTCTGATGCTGGGAGGGATTGGGGGCAGGAGGAGAAGGGGACAACCGAGGATGAGATGGCTGGATGGCATCACGGACTCGATGGACGTGAGTCTGAGTGAACTCCGGGAGATGGTGATGAACAGGGAGGCCTGGCGTGCTGCCATTCATGGGGTCGCAAAGAGTCGGACACGACTGAGCGACTGAACTGAACTGAAGCTCTAATCCTTGCACTCACCATCATTAACACTGTGTTTTCAGTTATTTATTGATACATTTCAACGCTTATTGAAATGTGATTGACACAAACTCATTAACAGCTCTATTTTTCTATCCAAAGTTCAACATGCTCAATATTGGAAGAACGTGACCCTGTCCTTGCTGTGTTATCTCCCAGAGGACCAGGACAATGCAGACACACAGGGAGAGCCCACACACTGTCAACTGCGTGGTTAGGTACTTCTAGATCCTGGGGAACACTGTATCAGCACAAAGTTAATAAGGAAATCAAATGTGAGTGATTAACACCAAGTAAAGACACATACTTGAGGCTCCAGGTATAATCAACATGTCCCCAGTCCATTTGCAATCAAGGATCCCCTCAAAAATATCAACCAGGTTTTCTTAAACCTTCTATAATACAATGCATCATAGGAACCTATGCAATCTGACTTCCTTCCAACAAATGACACACATATATGGCATACAGAAACATGTGTACGAAATATGGGCATATAAATGCATAAACACAGAGATGTACATTAGACATAGGTGTATCCAAGCAGGAATTTCTAGTGCAAATTCAACAATTGGTGGGGAAAACATCAACTTTTCAGTTAACACCAGTAGACTCCTTTACAATGAAAACTGAAGATCACCTCCAGATTCTGCCAGTGTATGACAGAAGCTGAGAGGAAGGGGCACTGTCTCTTATACACATCTTGTTTGCTATCTGTTTGTATGTTTCTGTATGTCTGTGTGTATACGTTATGGGTATACAATATTATGTGTATCTTAAAACTTCAATCTAAGATTCATTGTGAGAATTTCTGTTCTGCAAAATAAATTTTTTTAAAGCCTTAAAAAAAAAAAGTAAAAATAATAACATATACGGTGTATATGGTAGTGGCTCAAACAGTAAAGAATCGATCTGCAATGCAGGACATCTGAGTTCCAACCCTGGGTAGGGAAGATATCCTGGAGAAGGGAATAGCTACCCACTCCACTATTCTTGCCTGGAGAATTCCATGGACTGTATAGTCCATGGGGTCACAGAGAGTCAGACACAACTGAGAGACTAACATTTTCACTTTTTTCATATATATATCACTCAGTCAGTTCAGTCACCCATATCATTTCCAACTCTTTCTAAACCCATGGGGTGAAGCACATCAGGCTTCCCTGTCCATCACCAACTCCCGGAGCTTGCTCAAACTCATGTCCATTGACTACTTGATACCATCCAGCCATCTCATCCTCTCTTGTGCCGTTCTCCTTCTACCACCAGTCTTTTCCAGGATCAGGGTCTTTTCAAGTAAGTCAGTTCTTCACATCAGGTGGCCAAAGTATTAGAGTTTCAGCTTCAGCATCAGTGCTTCCAATGAATATTCAAGACTGATTTCCTTTAGGATTGACTGGTTGGATCTCCCACAGTCCAAGGGACTCTAAAGAGTCTTCTCCAACACCACAGTTCAGAAGCATCAATTCTTCAGGTGCTCAGCTTTCTTTATAGTCAAGCTCTCACATCCATACATGACTACTGGAAAAACCAAACATTTGACTAGATGGACCTTTGTTGGCAAAATAATATTTCTACTTTTGGTCACAGCTTTTCTTCCAAGGAGCAAGCATCTTTTAATTTCATGGCTGCAGTCACCATCTGCAGTGATTTTGGAGTCCAAGAAAATAAAATCTGTCACTTTTTCCATTGTTTCCCCATCTATTTGCCTTGAAGTGATGGGACCAAATGTCATGATGTTAGTTTTTTTAATATTGAGTTTTAAGCCAACTTTTTCACTCTCCTCTTTCACTTTCATCAAGAGGCTCTTTAGTTCTTCTCCACTTTCTGCCATAAGGGTGTTGTCTTCTGCATATCTGAGGTTATTGATATTTCTCCTGGCAGTCTTGATACCAGCATGTGCGTCATCCAGCCTGGCATTTTGCATGATGTACTCTGAATATGAGTTAAATAAGCAGGGTGACAATATACAGCCTTGACTTACTCCTTTCACGATTAGGAACCAGTATGTTGTTCCATGTCCCATTCTAACTGTTGCTTCTTGACCTGCATACTGATTTCTCAGGATGCAGGTAAGGTAGTCTGGTATTCTCATCTCTTGAAGAATTTTCCAGTTTGTTGTGATTTACAGAGTCGAAAGCTTTGGTGTAGTCAATAAAGCTGAAGTAGATGTTTTTCTGGAACTCTCTTGCTTTTTTGTTGACCCAACAGATGTTGGCGATTTGATATCTGGTTCCTCTGCCTTTTCTAAATTCAGCTTGTACGTCTGGAAGTTCATGGTTCACATAATGTTGAAGCTTGGCATGGAAGATTTTGAGCATTACTTTGCTAGTGTGTGAGATGAGTGCAGTTGTGGGGTAGTTTGAACTTTCCTTGGCATTGTCTTTCTTTGAGATTGGAATGAAAACTAACCTTTTCCAGTCCTGTGGCCACTGCCGAATTTTCCAAATTTGCTGGCATATTGAGTGCAGCACTTTCACAGCATCATCTTTCAGGATTTGAAATAGCTCAACTGGAATCCTATCATCTCCACTAGCTTTGTTCATAGTGATGCTTCTTACGGCCCACTTGACTTCACATTCCAAGATGTCTGTCTCTAGGTTAGTGATCACACCATCGTGGTAATCTGGTTCATGAGGATCTTTTTGTGTTTGCTTTTAGCTCTCAGTAAATACATACAAAATGAAAAAGCTGAATATCCTTTATGTATCCCAAGACAAAAGCAGTATCTCATTTGTACAGAAGTCTAGGCTTAAAATTTCCACTCACACAGACAGAAATCCAAGGAGGAAAAACATAATTAAAGGCCATTAGCTTTCATATACTGTCTGACATATGGGTGCGTGTCCTACTAAAAGTTCCAATAGACACTGTATGAGAAAGCAAACAAATTACTAGTTGGCAAATTTCAGTAAATGCTCAGTTTGTTGAAAACAGTACTTATTACAGAGTAGTATGGAGAAAAAGGTGCTTTTGGTGACCAAGTAACAATATGGTTGTGGAAGAAATAAAAGTAAAAATATCAAAGGGAGGAAGTACTGACATAGCTTATCAATGTGGCTTATGTGAAGCCATTATTTAATTTTATGACAACTAAGTGTGTTTGACTGCAATGAAGTACTCTTTTAAATCCTGTTCTTATATTAAATGGCCAGCAGTAATCAAAGTCTATCAAGATGAGAGTATGGAGCAATTCCTTTGGAAAGAGATATGGGAGGAAAAGTTGAACTTGCATCAAGTTCATACATATGGAGGAAATATTGGAAAAATGGGTTATTCACATCTTCTCAACTGCATTACTTCCAGTCAGTGGTCTCAAACAATAAAAGGTAAATCTTCCTTATGAGGGAAAATTTATGATAAATTCTAAGACTGATCATGAAAGTTGAGGAAGTGATATGCACTGAAGTGAAAGGCAATCATGTAGGAAAGTTAGATGTTGACATAGATTTAGTAATAAAATGGTCATGTGACTGAACCATACACAAAACTCAAATAATTACTTTGGAAGAAGAAAGCAGGCAGAAAGGGTCTGAGAGGCTCATTATCAAAATAACTATGAGAGAGGGGAAGGAAAAAAGAAAGGGAAAGAGGAAAATTTATTAACAAGATTAGGTTTATTTCTGGAAGGAATATTGTACAGAGTTCAAAAGGTTAGAACAGTAGAAGACTTGTTTGATTTTTTAACTAATAAATTCATTCACTTAGTCGTGTCCGACTCTTGTGACCCCACGGACTGCAGCACACCAGGCTTCATCACCAACTCCTGGAGCTTGCTCAAACTCATGTCCATGGAGTCAGTGATGCTATCCAGCCATCTCATCTTCTGTCATCCCCTTCTCCTCCTGCTTCCAATTCCTCCCAGCATCAGGGTCTTTTCCAGTGGGTCAGCTCTTCACATGAGGTGGCCAAAGTACTGGAGTTTCAGATTCAGCATCATTCCTTCCAATGAATATTCAGGACTGATTTCCTTTAGGATGGACTAGTTGGATCTCCTTGCTCCAAGGGACTCTAAACAGTCTTCTCCAACACCACAGTTCAAAAGCATCAATTCTTCAGCACTCAGCTTTCTTTATAGTCCAGCTCTCACATCCATACATGACTACTGGAAAAACCAAAGCTTTGACTAGATGGACCTTTGTTGGCAAAATAATGTCTCTACTTTTGAACATGCTGTCTGGTTGGTCACAGCTTTTCTTCCAAGGAGCAAGCATCTTTTAATTTCATGGCTGCAGTCACCATCTGCAGTGATTCTGGAGTCCAAGAAAATAAAGTCTGTCACTGTTTCCAGTGTTTCCCCATCTATTTCCCATGAAGTGATGGGACCAGATGCCATGATCTTAGTTTTTTAATGTTGAGTTTCAAGCCAACTTTTTTACTCTCCTCTCTCATTTTCATCAAGAGGCTCTTTAGTTCTTCACTTCCTGCCATAAGGGTGGTGTCAACTGTGTATCTAAGGTTATTGATACTTCTCCCAGCAATCTTGATTCCAGCTTGTGCTTCATCCTGCCCAGCATTTTGCATGGCATACTCTGCATTGAAGTTAAATAAGCAGGGTCACAATATACAGCCTTGACATATACCTTTCCCATTTGGAACCAGTCCACAATGGGAAGCAAATTTCTACCATGTACTTAAGTGGAAATTTTCTGGATCAATTTTTTTTTTTTTTTTGTCTTACAAAAATGTTTTTCATAATAAACACACTACACATCTGGAGGATAATGAAAAGTGTTATGGATATGGGAGATGAGCACAAAGTAAGTGGCTTATCCTTCATGTGTGTATGACAGACCCTTGATGGCTTTTGATTTTTTATTCTCTGCACAGAAATCTGTTAAGAGTTGTCCCACTCAATATCCACAAGCATGTGATGTAAGCAAAGGTGGAACTGGGCAAGACACATAGTTTGAATGCTTTGCTGAACTAGTAACCTTTGTGTTAGTAGAGTAATGGTTCAAGAAGTTTCAGGCCTTTGTCATCAGCAGTTATAGCAGTGGTCCTCAACCTTTTGTTACAACGGACAGGTTTTGGAGGAAGACAATTTTTCCACGGGCTTAGAGGGAGGAGATGGTTTTGGGCTGATTCAAGTGCATTACATTTATTGTGCACTGTATTTCTAATCTTACGCTGCCACTGATCTCACAGGAGGTACCACCGGTCCACATCCCAGAGGTTGGGGACCCCAGATTTATAGTTCTATTCCTTGAAGTGATAACATTGTCAACCATTATATTGCCAGGGACACCCTTACCTTACAATTTCAAAATCTCACTCTATTCAGAATACACCCATTAACTAATAATTTCATCCCGTATGCCTCAGCTTTTTAAATTCCTAATATAAACTGATTTAAAAGAGAATTGATTAGTTTCGGGCACATGTTCACCTTACTTTAACAAAGATCTCTATTGTTAAACCATATTAAATGTGGCCAAGAATTGTCAAGACACTGTGTGAGTACTTTATGCTGATATTCATCAGCTTTCTTGTTTAATCTAGGAAATTAGATAAGAGTTGTTGATTTACTAATTGGAAAGGATTATAAATTTGTTCACAGGATAACACTGGGAATGAAGAAGGAAACGGCAAAAAGTGAAGGTTTAAACAGATGTGAAAATGTTAAAAGTTCAATGCTCCACGGTGCAGAGTGATAAAAATATTGAAAATGGACAGAAATTTTGGTGAGTATAATGTTCCTGGAAAAGAATGACATAGTGCTTCCTGTTCTCTGGGGACTTAATTATGAGCTCTTCTCTATAGTGCACATCAAGTATTGACAGGCAGGCTGTTTGTATTTGCTTCTTAATTAAAGACTGTCCTCTAACACCCCTGAAAATGTTTATCAAAGACANGTGGTGAGTATAATGTTCCTGGAAAAGAATGACATAGTGCTTCCTGTTCTCTGGGGACTTAATTATGAGCTCTTCTCTATAGTGCACATCAAGTATTGACAGGCAGGCTGTTTGTATTTGCTTCTTAATTAAAGACTGTCCTCTAACACCCCTGAAAATGTTTATCAAAGACATCTTACTACTTTAACAAGCATAATGTGAAGCCACATGTTTGGAGGCAAAAAAATTTAGAAAATAAAATAGAGTTTAAGTTTCTTCACAGGCTGATAAAGAGAAACTTTCTGAAACTTTCAAGGAAAAAAAAAAATCTTTTCATTTGTCTCTCTAGGTTTTCTACCATATTCTTTAATCTTTCCCATACTGCACATAAAGATCAATCATATATTTCTGAACTCCCAGAATTGCATCTATGGTGGTAACTTTTATCAAAAATTGTAATCTTGGGATAAGCCTTATGATAACAAATTTCACTCTTCAGTTTCTTTGATGAATGCCTTAATTCAGTTTCCATGTAGATGTTCCTAAATATTTTAAATGTATTTGGCACATGAACGTAAACAGGAAACGGACAATTTTCTAATTGTGTCAAATCCATTCTAGTAATAATATCATGCCTTGGGAATATTTTAAAGGGAATATCATTAATAATCCATGAAATATTCTGTAATGTCCTGAATCTATGAAGGATTAAATGGCAAGGAATAGGGACATCTACAATAGAAATAATTTCAGGAGTATATTTTATTTTCATTAAATTTACTTTCCTTCAGTAAATTTGCTATAGACATGTTAAAGGCATATCACTTAACTATCATATAAGTAACAAATAGTATATTTATACCTTGATTTTATATAGTCTAGAATGTGAAAAGTGTATTAGACTGTAAAGCAGTGTTCTTAAAGTTTCCACTAATATTTAGAGCTAGCCTTTAGTAGAGAAAGATCTCTCACAAAAAATCGATTAGCAAAACAGTCATTCTTCCTGGTTTCTTCCAAACATATTAAGCACTGTTAGATTGGTTTGAAAGAGATCTGATTGTTTTTATGGATGCTATTGATTCAACCATACACCACCGCCACTCCCTGGTGGCTCAGAGGTTAAAATGTCTGCCTGGAATGCGGGAGACCTGGGTTTGATCCTTGGGTCAGGAAGATCCCCTGGAAAAGGAAATGGCAACCCACTCCAGTACTCTTGCCTNTAAACCATATTAAATGTGGCCAAGAATTGTCAAGACACTGTGTGAGTACTTTATGCTGATATTCATCAGCTTTCTTGTTTAATCTAGGAAATTAGATAAGAGTTGTTGATTTACTAATTGGAAAGGATTATAAATTTGTTCACAGGATAACACTGGGAATGAAGAAGGAAACGGCAAAAAGTGAAGGTTTAAACAGATGTGAAAATGTTAAAAGTTCAATGCTCCACGGTGCAGAGTGATAAAAATATTGAAAATGGACAGAAATTGTGGTGAGTATAATGTTCCTGGAAAAGAATGACATAGTGCTTCCTGTTCTCTGGGGACTTAATTATGAGCTCTTCTCTATAGTGCACATCAAGTATTGACAGGCAGGCTGTTTGTATTTGCTTCTTAATTAAAGACTCTCCTCTAACACCCCTGAAAATGTTTATCAAAGACATCTTACTACTTTAACAAGCATAATGTGAAGCCACATGTTTGGAGGCAAAAAAATTTAGAAAATAAAATAGAGTTTAAGTTTCTTCACAGGCTGATAAAGAGAAACTTTCTGAAACTTTCAAGGAAAAAAAAAAATCTTTTCATTTGTCTCTCTAGGTTTTCTACCATATTCTTTAATCTTTCCCATACTGCACATAAAGATCAATCATATATTTCTGAACTCCCAGAATTGCATCTATGGTGGTAACTTTTATCAAAAATTGTAATCTTGGGATAAGCCTTATGATAACAAATTTCACTCTTCAGTTTCTTTGATGAATGCCTTAATTCAGTTTCCATGTAGATGTTCCTAAATATTTTAAATGTATTTGGCACATGAACGTAAACAGGAAACGGACAATTTTCTAATTGTGTCAAATCCATTCTAGTAATAATATCATGCCTTGGGAATATTTTAAAGGGAATATCATTAATAATCCATGAAATATTCTGTAATGTCCTGAATCTATGAAGGATTAAATGGCAAGGAATAGGGACATCTACAATAGAAATAATTTCAGGAGTGTATTTTATTTTCATTAAATTTACTTTCCTTCAGTAAATTTGCTATAGACATGTTAAAGGCATATCACTTAACTATCATATAAGTAACAAATAGTATATTTATACCTTGATTTTATATAGTCTAGAATGTGAAAAGTGTATTAGACTGTAAAGCAGTGTTCTTAAAGTTTCCACTAATATTTAGAGCTAGCCTTTAGTAGAGAAAGATCTCTCACAAAAAATCGATTAGCAAAACAGTCATTCTTCCTGGTTTCTTCCAAACATATTAAGCACTGTTAGATTGGTTTGAAAGAGATCTGATTGTTTTTATGGATGCTATTGATTCAACCATACACCACCACCACTCCCTGGTGGCTCAGAGGTTAAAATGTCTGCCTGGAATGCGGGAGACCTGGGTTTGATCCTTGGGTCAGGAAGATCCCCTGGAAAAGGAAATGGCAACCCACTCCAGTACTCTTGCCTGGAGAATCCCATGGAGGGAGGAGCCTGGTAGGCTACAGTCAATGGGGTCGCAAAGAGTTGGACAGGACTGAGTGACTTCACTTTCACTTTCACTTTATTGATTCAACCATAACAGTCTAATTAGGATTTAATTTTTAGCAAATATTTATTTAGCTTTGTATATTCTTTTATTCTACTTCTCTCTGTATTTCTCTTGTTTGTTAGCGTTTAATTATTTAATTGCGCATAATACTTTGGCCACCTCATGCGAAGAGCTGACTCATTTGAAAAGACTCTGATGCTAGGAGGGATTGGGGGCAGGAGGAGAAGGGGATGACAGAGGATGAGATGGCTGGATGGCATCACTGACTCGATGCACATGAGTTTGGGTAAACTCTGGGACTTGGTGATGGACAGGGAGGCCTGGTGTGCTGTGATTCATGGGGTCACAAAGAGTCAGACACCACTGAGCGACTGAACTGAACTGAACTGAATTGAAGAATTTGCATCACTTATGTCATCTGCTTAACTATTTGAGCAGGTTTGTGCAGGATTATTTTGTTTTTGTTTTTAAATCACAAAATGTTTTAAATTATGAAATATAAGGATATTTAAGAGCTATAAAATCTTACTGGTTTCCTAAGAAGTAGGCTAAAATATTGATAAAGATTCTCAGAATATAAATCATTTTGAACTAGACAATAGAAGAATATATTTATAGATTTCCTTAGGTGGAGAAAGTCATAATAGAGCCATATATATCCCCTACTGTCAAAGCCCACATTTCAGGCGACTGAAAAATGTTCACCAAATTATTACATGTTCTAAAGAAAAGACAAAACCCAAGTCTATGCATCTGTAGAAGGGTTAAATCATTTCGACTAGCAAAGCTCTCTGCTCTTCACTGCAAATGTCTTTCCAGGGTAGTTTTACTGTGGCGACATTTGGCTGAAATGGGACTATTGGGATCCAAACACACTCTCAAATTTGAGTAAAATTTTTTCTTTTAATGTTAACATGTTTTCCAGCCTTTTCTCACTGAAAATAAAAGGCCAAATTTTCCTAATTCTCTGTCAGGTGGACTTAATTTTAAGGATGTAATTCTCTGAATGTAAGTGGCTCTTCTAATGTAAAGATAGAAGTAGAATCACAGAAATTCCATGGTGAATGNTTTTCTTTTAATGTTAACATGTTTTCCAGCCTTTTCTCACTGAAAATAAAAGGCCAAATTTTCCTAATTCTCTGTCAGGTGGACTTAATTTTAAGGATGTAATTCTCTGAATGTAAGTGGCTCTTCTAATGTAAAGATAGAAGTAGAATCACAGAAATTCCATGGTGAATGCTCTTTGAGAGGTCATCAAATTTATCAGCCTCCTCACCAATCTGGCACATATTTATCTACATTCTTTTAAGTAAGACAACGCTAGAGAAGAATGTTGCATAAGCACACAAAAACCCTGAACACCAATCCCTGAGAATTTTCTGTAATTATTCTTTTTAAACCACTTTAAACCTTTAGATTTCAAAATGTTTTCACCAGGACTCCCATTAGAAAACAAAAAGCAAAAATATACAAAAAAGTTTCATTTTCTCTCTCTTTCTTTCTCACACACACACACTCACTCACAAGCTAACTTCTTTCTAAGATGTATTCTGACATTTTCCCTTTCTTTTCTTTAACCTCCATTTTAGGTTTTTTTTTTCTTCTCTCATTAATTAGATATAATAACAGTACACTTTGGAAATTACCTCTTTAATCCACTTGGGACGGATAGTCTATCTATCTGTCTATCTATCTATATTTACATCTCAAATAGTGACTTTTTCTATGCTAGTGTTAGTCTTTACAGCTAACATGATTATGTTTAATGCAAAATGCTCATGCATAATGTTCCTGACATCCAGAAGTGAAAAGGACTTCTTTCTATGTTTTCCTTCAGTACATGTTTTTTAAGGATGGCTTTGAAGAAAAGCGGTGAACAAGTTTGATGTTGAGTATGTCTTTAACCTCAAAATGCATATACTATATATTGGTATATTGTTTTTCTCTTTTATAAATCTTTGTCATCATTCTTGGTTAATTCAGAATTTGACTATTACTTTAAAATCAAGAAAATAATTAAAGGTTGAAATATTTTAAGTGATGTGTCTACACATTTGCTTTAACTTATACATTTTGTTAAAATTGTCAGAGTTAAAAGAGAAATATAAACAAGACAAATGCAGGATGTTTTGATTGAACATTTATCATTTGATAGCACACAATTAAAATAAATTATGTCTTTAAAAATGTTATGTTCTTTTGGAAATGATGCCACAGTGGAATGATTCAAGCACTGAAGAATGTGTATACAACAGGCAGTAAAGTTTTTATCTTTTATGTTTTTTCACTTTGCCTTATGTTCAGTATTTAAGAATGATTTGTGTTTGGGCCAAGATTAAAATATTACCTTATTTTTGAGAGTAGAGAGTACATTAACAAATTAGAAATCCCTGTCCTATATGTCCTACGAGAATAACAACCTTATTTGAAGAATATAATGCATTTGAATTGACCTGAATATTAAATCTAACTGCAGTCTATGTTTTCCCTTTGAAAATACCTTTAGAGGGAAAAATATGTGACAGAAAAAAGTTTGAGTTTGGTTCTTTCTGTGCTGTGTTCTCTGAAATGTGATTTCCAAGTCCATAGTGCAATTTACTCAAAGCAAAAATTACAAAGAGTGATTTAGAAGATGGACTATTTATGCCATTTCTCAGAAATTATTTAACTTACAAGTTCATCAAAATTTTTAGAGCATGCACTTTCTTTTGTATAAGTTCACTTCCTAAAATAGTGCAAGTGTACAAAAATATTTCCAAATTCTTGCAAAAAATTAATTAATTAAATTCTAGTTTTCCTATTAAGGTGATTAATTTAGTTATTTTCTCCTGGAGAGTTACTCCACAAAGAACAGGAAATAATTTAAACTTGAAGAGAAGTGAAAAGAAAAGGAGAAAAGGAAAGATATTCCCATTTGAATCTAAAGTCCCAAAGAATAGCGAGGAGAGATAAGAAAACCTTCCTCAGTGATCGATGCAAAAAAATAGAAAACGACAGACTGGGAAAGACTAGAGATCACTTCAAGAAGATTAGAGATACCAAGGGAACATTTCATGCAAAGATGGGCNTCTGCATATATGTTAAATAAGCAGAGTGACAATATACAGCCTTGATGGACTCTTTTCTCATTTTGGAACCAGTGGATCCACTATCCACAGACTGGTTCCATGTCTGGTTCTGACTGTTGTGTCTTGAATTGCATACCGGTATCTCAGGAGTCAGTAAAGGTGGTCTGGTTTTGCTATCTCTAAGAATTTTCCTGTTTGTTGTGATCCACACAGTCAAAGGCTTTAGCATAGTCAATGTTGTGGTCCGTGCCTGGGTTGGAAAAGAATTTCCAGACATAAGACAGAATGAGAGGGAAATAAAGGTTATTAGAATGGTAAACAATGTTAAAACAATGGTCCAGTTGAAGGGAGAACCAATGTTGAACAGGCGTCCTTAATCCACTTTTATACCCAGGGTACCTGGAGTGGGACAGAGGTCTTGCAGGTCATTTGCTGATTGAATGAGGCACATATACTGGGGCAGAGGAAGAGTAAGGCAAATACCTTCTCCCTATGGGGTAGGAGGGGAGACAGATTATACTGCTCAGGACGACCTGAAATCCATTAATAATTACAACATGGGTCTTGGAGGGAAGGATGATAAGGGTCTGGTTTTTCCATTCCTGCTTTCCAAGACCCTCTTTGGTTTTATCTGCTCTTTTGTCCTTGGGTCACCACAGTCAATGAAGTCAAATTTGTATTATTGTTGAAAATAATCTGCTATGATTTTCTCTCATTTGCCATTTTTATTTGCAAAGCCTTTATGTATTTTTGCCTTTTAATGAATCTTTTAATGTCTAGTTTGAGCCCCACTGTTTCTGTGCTACTTGTTTCAGCCTCTTTGATCCCCTGGTTTCTAGTTTCCTACAGCCCTTGCTCATTAATTTTGTGTTACTGTCTTTCAATACATGCTGTAATTAGCTAAGGTAAGAATCACTTAAAAAATGTCAGTCTGAAATATAATGAAATTGTTTTATATTTTCTTTTACTGTGAATGTTTTTCCTCTTCTCAGATGTTTCACTGTTACTGCTGCTAAATGTTGTGGCTCACTGTCATGAGCCTTTAATTAGGAAAGTTCCCCCAAAGCTAATATTAGTCAACATTAGAACACATGGTGCTTCTTGAACTTTGGCATCAAAAGAAATTAATAATTTACCCCGAATGGCATATATAGTCATCATTGAGCAGGAAATTTCTAGTTTTATTGCTCTCTGTGTGAATTGTGGCAATGAACTACTAAATCATGGTCACCTTAGGTTATGTGTCTTTTTTTCCTTTTCTTTCTTTAGAACAACACATTAAGCAACTCAGTTCAAATTATGTGTCATTCTAATTGGAACTGGAGAGCAATTAACTTTTGTGTGGCAAAATGTCAAGCACTTTTTTTTTTTAACTCATCAAAAGGAATTTGTCAAGAGGAGTCTATGGCTTCATATAAATTACAATTATTGCTATTAATTTGGTCTCTGTTTCAATTAGCTTTTGAACTGCTTTAACTATGGGAAGGATAGCAACTAGGAAGTACAATAAGCGATACTTTGTTTTGTCTCCTGACAAGATATCACTTCTTAATAGTCAGGGTACTGTAAATTCCAGTTTAAATAAATAGATTTTCCCTGCTGTATAAAAATAGGAAAATAGAAAATACTAAACTTGTATATATCTTTCTTACTTTAGCACCAGTTTTCCCAAGTTTATATTAGTGAAAACCATTATGTGTATTCCTTATTTCATAAAACAGCACAAGTCTAATGACCAAAGAACTAAATAACAGAAAAGAAATTGCAAAAGCACAATCCACATTATTTCCGTCACATGCATATTTGAATATACTCTCTAGCTCCATGTAAATTATTCATAAAAGTAATCTTTCAAAAACAAAAACAAAAAAACTATAGCTCTTTTTGTCCTTTCCTTTTCTTTCTTTCACTGTCTATTTTACTTCTGCAATGTTTTAGAAAAAACCTTTGAATTATTGAATTTTAGTGACAAACTGGAGAAATATGTAAATTAATAAACCCAAATAGGCTTAGTATCTCTTTAAATAGAATCCAAAAGCAGATAAACTTTTGTTCAGTAATTAATGTTCCAGTATTTCGGAGAAGGCAGTGGCACGCCACTCCAGTACTCTTGCCTGGAAAATCCCATGGACGGAGGAGCCTGGAAGGCTGCAGTCCATGGGGTCACTGAGGGTTGGACACGACTGAGAGACTTCCCTTTACACTTTTCACCTTCATGCATTGGAGAAGGAAATGGCAACCCACTCCAGTGTTCTTGCCTGGAGAATCCCACGGACGGGGGAGCCTGGTGGGCTGCCGTCTCTGGGGTCTCACAGAGTCAGACACGACTGAAGCGACTTAGCAGCAGCAGCAGCATGTCATATTTTGGAAATGATCTAGATATTCAATGAATATCCATCGTTTAGTTTATCTCAAAGTAACCCTAAAGTTTTAAGTTAATAAAATGATTTTGGGAACTATTTTTAAGTAGGCATAACAGAAACCATAATTACTGTTGAAAATTCATTTATAAACTTTCAATTATATGAATTTAGCTTTCTTGTTAACAGTTTTGTTTAGATCATTCATGATGATTTGTGACATTAAATAGCTAGCCATCATCTTAAATTGTTTTTCTTACTAACATTCTATAATAAATAACCTGAGCTTATTCGACTTTAAGTAAATCTAGGTAGATTTACTAAATGTCTGTCTGCATTATTTTTAGTGCTAATAATGCTAAACATATCCCTGTTTTAAACAAACCATTGAATAAACCAACAAACAACTAGGTATACTGAGAATTATTCTAGATCACATGAACTTGAAAAACATGTGGGTTCGTCTCTGTATTTCTGAGAACATATTTAATTATCACTTAATTTTCTTTTGGTGCTTCCCCAGTGGCACCAGTGGTAAGGAATCTGCCTGCACTCAATGGACATGAGTTTGAGTGAACTCCAGGAGTTGGTGATGGACAGGGAGGCCTGGCATGCTGTGATCCATGGAGTTGCAAAGAGTCAGACATGACTGAGTGATTGAACTGAACTGAAGCATACGATGTTTTGATGTTTAAACACGCATTTCTTCAGATGCAATATTTTACTTTCCATCCATGATACTTTTGAGCTGTAGTGTTGGAGAAGACTCTTAAGATTCCCTTGGACTGCAAAAAGATCAAACCAGTCAACCCTAAAGGAAATCAGTCCTGAATATTCATTGGAAGGACATTGGAAGGACTGATGCTGAAGCTGAAACTCCAATACTTCGGCCACCTGATATGAGGAACTGATTCATTGCAAAATACCCTAATGCTGGGAAAGATGGAAGGCAGGAGGAGAAGGGAACAAGAGAGGATGAGATGGTTAGATGGTATCACCGACTCAAAGGACATGAGTGTGAGCAATTTTGGGGAGTTGGTGATGGACAAGGAAGCCTGGTGTGCTGCAGTCCATGGGGTTGCAAAGGGTCAGACATGACTGAGCGACTGAACTGAACTGAATATATATATAAACACACACATATATATATTGGATAGATATCTTTTTTCTCAGATTAATTACATTATCTGTCAGATAAATTTAGCTGAACTATAGTTTGAAAACCAAATTGAACTAATTAACAATAGAATTAAAATTACTTTTACAACAGTTGCACAGTACAGACAGCAGTGACAGATTCGCTGCATTGCCTGGACGGGTGGAGCTACGGATGACACCACTTTTTATTTAGTGTTTCCCTTTAGGTTTGCATGACACACATGCTGATGGGCTGCAGGAGGGAGGGCTTGAGAAAGTCTGAGCAGCCAGTTGTCTGAATCCTCCCACTGAAGAAATATGTCTCCTTGCCTTCCAGTCGGCTACTCACTCTGCCCTTTACCCAGTTTTGCCTCTGGTTTCTGTTGATGGTGGAGCTACCCCCACCTCATCTAACCCAGCTGGGCTCTTTGCTTGCCCTGGACAGTGCCTTTACCCAACGGGACTCTTCCCAGACTCTCACACACTTGCTCTCAGATAGAAAGGTGACTGTGTCATTCCCAGGGGAAGCTCTTTGGCGCACTCTCCCTAGCTTCTTTGTGGATCTAACATCAATACTCTTTGCCAGATGCTGGGTGAGAAGAGTCCTACCACTGCCCATTGAGAAGCAAGCTAGGGAGGTGGGGGCTTCTTTCTTCCAGTGTCGCCCTCTGCCCCACATAGCTAGACCTATGTCCTTGCAGGTTCCTAGGACTGCCTGATCTTTGTGCACTTGTCAAACTAGGGGCTGTGTCTGTGGTTCCTTTTCTCTGAATATCTCTTCATCTTTTTATTCTTCCAGATGCACAAGTTCTTCTTCCGAACTTGTGCAGAGAGGAACTGAAAATAAATCTAGGAATACAATTTCAACAGACCAAATTTTAATAAATGTTATCATTTTCTTATTTTGTGAAGATAAAACTCAGTTATGAAGTATTACTATTTTCTTTATGTAATTTTTTATAATTGTTGCTCAATTTTTTATTTGTTGTTGTTCAACAACAACCTAACCTAACCTAGGGTTAGGGTTAGTGTTAGGGTCTGACTTTTTGTGACCCCATGGATTGCAACATGCCAGGCTTCCCTGTCCTTCACTGTCTCCTGGCGCTTACTCAAACTCATGTCCATTGAGTTGGTGATGCCATCCAACCATTTCATCCTCTGTTGTCCCTTTCTCTTCCTGCCTTCTATCTTTCCTAGCATCAGGGTTTTTTCCAATGAATCTGCTGTTTGCATCAGGTGGCCAAAGTATTGTAGCATCAGCTTCAACACCCATCAATATTCAGGTTTGATTTTCTTTAGGATTGACTGGTTGGATCTCCTTGAAGTCCGAGGGATTCTCAAGAGTCCTCTCCAACACCACAGTTCAAAAGCATCAGTTCTTCAGTGCTCAGCCTTCTTTATTGTCCAGTTCTCACATCCATACATGACTACTGGAAAAACCATAGCTTTGACTAGACAGGGCTTTGTTGGCAAAGTACTGTCTCTGCTATTGAGTATGCTGTTTAGGTTGGTCACAGCTTTTCTTCCAAGGAGCAAGCATCTTTTAATTTCATGGCTGCAGTCACCATCCGCAGTGATTTTGGAGCCCAAGAAGATAAAGTCTCTCACTGTTTCCATATTTCCCCATCTATTTGCCTTGAAGTGATGGGACTGGATGCCATGATCTTAGTTTTTTGAATGTTGAGTTTTAAGCCAGCTTTTTAACTCTCCTCTTTCATTTTCATCAAGAAGCTCTTTATTTCCTCTTCACTTTCTGCCATAAGGATGCTGTCATCTGCATATCTGAGGTTATTGATATTTCTCCTGGCAGTCTTGATTCCAGCTGATCCTTCATCCAGCCTGGCATTTTGCATGATGTACTCTGCATATATGTTAAATAAGCAGAGTGACAATATACAGCCTTGATGGACTCTTTTCTCATTTTGGAACCAGTGGATCCACTATCCACAGACTGGTTCCATGTCTGGTTCTGACTGTTGTGTCTTGAATTGCATACCGGTATCTCAGGAGTCAGTAAAGGTGGTCTGGTTTTGCTATCTCTAAGAATTTTCCTGTTTGTTGTGATCCACACAGTCAAAGGCTTTAGCATAGTCAATGTTGTGGTCCGTGCCTGGGTTGGAAAAGAATTTCCAGACATAAGACAGAATGAGAGGGAAATAAAGGTTATTAGAATGGTAAACAATGTTAAAACAATGGTCCAGTTGAAGGGAGAACCAATGTTGAACAGGCGTCCTTAATCCACTTTTATACCCAGGGTACCTGGAGTGGGACAGAGGTCTTGCAGGTCATTTGCTGATTGAATGAGGCACATATACTGGGGCAGAGGAAGAGTAAGGCAAATACCTTCTCCCTATGGGGTAGGAGGGGAGACAGATTATACTGCTCAGGACGACCTGAAATCCATTAATAATTACAACATGGGTCTTGGAGGGAAGGATGATAAGGGTCTGGTTTTTCCATTCCTGCTTTCCAAGACCCTCTTTGGTTTTATCTGCTCTTTTGTCCTTGGGTCACCACAGTCAATGAAGTCAAATTTGTATTATTGTTGAAAATAATCTGCTATGATTTTCTCTCATTTGCCATTTTTATTTGCAAAGCCTTTATGTATTTTTGCCTTTTAATGAATCTTTTAATGTCTAGTTTGAGCCCCACTGTTTCTGTGCTACTTGTTTCAGCCTCTTTGATCCCCTGGTTTCTAGTTTCCTACAGCCCTTGCTCATTAATTTTGTGTTACTGTCTTTCAATACATGCTGTAATTAGCTAAGGTAAGAATCACTTAAAAAATGTCAGTCTGAAATATAATGAAATTGTTTTATATTTTCTTTTACTGTGAATGTTTTTCCTCTTCTCAGATGTTTCACTGTTACTGCTGCTAAATGTTGTGGCTCACTGTCATGAGCCTTTAATTAGGAAAGTTCCCCCAAAGCTAATATTAGTCAACATTAGAACACATGGTGCTTCTTGAACTTTGGCATCAAAAGAAATTAATAATTTACCCCGAATGGCATATATAGTCATCATTGAGCAGGAAATTTCTAGTTTTATTGCTCTCTGTGTGAATTGTGGCAATGAACTACTAAATCATGGTCACCTTAGGTTATGTGTCTTTTTTTCCTTTTCTTTCTTTAGAACAACACATTAAGCAACTCAGTTCAAATTATGTGTCATTCTAATTGGAACTGGAGAGCAATTAACTTTTGTGTGGCAAAATGTCAAGCACTTTTTTTTTTTAACTCATCAAAAGGAATTTGTCAAGAGGAGTCTATGGCTTCATATAAATTACAATTATTGCTATTAATTTGGTCTCTGTTTCAATTAGCTTTTGAACTGCTTTAACTATGGGAAGGATAGCAACTAGGAAGTACAATAAGCGATACTTTGTTTTGTCTCCTGACAAGATATCACTTCTTAATAGTCAGGGTACTGTAAATTCCAGTTTAAATAAATAGATTTTCCCTGCTGTATAAAAATAGGAAAATAGAAAATACTAAACTTGTATATATCTTTCTTACTTTAGCACCAGTTTTCCCAAGTTTATATTAGTGAAAACCATTATGTGTATTCCTTATTTCATAAAACAGCACAAGTCTAATGACCAAAGAACTAAATAACAGAAAAGAAATTGCAAAAGCACAATCCACATTATTTCCGTCACATGCATATTTGAATATACTCTCTAGCTCCATGTAAATTATTCATAAAAGTAATCTTTCAAAAACAAAAACAAAAAAACTATAGCTCTTTTTGTCCTTTCCTTTTCTTTCTTTCACTGTCTATTTTACTTCTGCAATGTTTTAGAAAAAACCTTTGAATTATTGAATTTTAGTGACAAACTGGAGAAATATGTAAATTAATAAACCCAAATAGGCTTAGTATCTCTTTAAATAGAATCCAAAAGCAGATAAACTTTTGTTCAGTAATTAATGTTCCAGTATTTCGGAGAAGGCAGTGGCACGCCACTCCAGTACTCTTGCCTGGAAAATCCCATGGACGGAGGAGCCTGGAAGGCTGCAGTCCATGGGGTCACTGAGGGTTGGACACGACTGAGAGACTTCCCTTTACACTTTTCACCTTCATGCATTGGAGAAGGAAATGGCAACCCACTCCAGTGTTCTTGCCTGGAGAATCCCACGGACGGGGGAGCCTGGTGGGCTGCCGTCTCTGGGGTCTCACAGAGTCAGACACGACTGAAGCGACTTAGCAGCAGCAGCAGCATGTCATATTTTGGAAATGATCTAGATATTCAATGAATATCCATCGTTTAGTTTATCTCAAAGTAACCCTAAAGTTTTAAGTTAATAAAATGATTTTGGGAACTATTTTTAAGTAGGCATAACAGAAACCATAATTACTGTTGAAAATTCATTTATAAACTTTCAATTATATGAATTTAGCTTTCTTGTTAACAGTTTTGTTTAGATCATTCATGATGATTTGTGACATTAAATAGCTAGCCATCATCTTAAATTGTTTTTCTTACTAACATTCTATAATAAATAACCTGAGCTTATTCGACTTTAAGTAAATCTAGGTAGATTTACTAAATGTCTGTCTGCATTATTTTTAGTGCTAATAATGCTAAACATATCCCTGTTTTAAACAAACCATTGAATAAACCAACAAACAACTAGATATACTGAGAATTATTCTAGATCACATGAACTTGAAAAACATGTGGGTTCGTCTCTGTATTTCTGAGAACATATTTAATTATCACTTAATTTTCTTTTGGTGCTTCCCCAGTGGCACCAGTGGTAAGGAATCTGCCTGCTGATGCAGGAGACACAAGAGTTGTGGATTCAAACCCTGGGTTAGGAAGATCCCTTAGAGTGGGAAATGGCAACCCACTCCAGTATAGTTTCCAGCGTAGAAAATTCCATGGACAAGAGGAGCCTAGCAGGAAAAAGTCCACAGGGTTTCAAAGAGTCAGACACAACTGAGCACACATGTATGGAGTTTTATTTAAGCCAATTAAATATAGTTTTTATAAGCAATACTATTTGTTGGCAGAAAAACATTATACATCACTGCATATATGCATAGAGATACACCACCTTACAACTGATACAGAGATTTTTCTTTTCAATAATATATGAAAGAATAGTTGGATTTAAATTGTGCTTTTGCAATCAGATAACGTTAACTATTCAGATGTCTTAAACATTTTATTAATATCTGTGGAGTAGACTTTCAAGATTTTTTGTTTATTTGTTTGTTTATCTCATTTCCAGTTAGCCTTCCTCCCACTGGCTCCCCCTTTTTTTGATAAAATTACAAGGATTTTGGGGTTTCCTCAGTGGCAAAGAATATAGCCAGTGGTGCAGGAACCATAGGAAACCCAGGTTCAATCCCTGGGTCAGGAAGATCCCCTGGAGGAGGTCATGGTAACCCACTCCAGTGCTTTTGCCTGAGAATCCTCGTGGACAGAGGAGCGTGGGTCCATTGGGTCACAAAGAGTTTGACAAGCCTGAAGCTAACTTAGCATGCATGTAGACACTGCTGCTGCTGCTGCTAAGTCGCTTCAGTCGTGTCCGACTCTGTGTGACCCCATAGACGGCAGCCCACCAGGCTCCCCCATCCCTGGGATTCTCCAGGCAAGAATACTGGAGCGGGTTGCCATTTCCTTCTCCAATGCATGAAAGAGAAAAGTGAAAGTGAAGTCGCTCAGTCTGTCTGACTGTTAGCGACCCCATGGACTGCAGCCCACCAGGCTACTCCGTCCATTGGATTTTCCAGGCAAGAGTACTGAGGTGGGGTGCCATTGCCTTCCCCGCATGTAGATACTAGGGTTTCTAAAGAAGACTGGATAGAACAAATACATCTCAAAGGCACAGAGAAAGAATGCAAATTCTGCCAATAAGTACTTTTGTTTCCTAAGGCCAGAAGGTTTACAATACCTTCCTTTGAGGTAAATAGGTGAGGTTTGGGGATTGGGAAAAAGTATAGTTGGTTTTTTTTTTTTTTTCTATTCTCGTTAAGACTCAGTTGGAAAGATAAGTTGTGTCGACTAAAAACAAAAAGTGTATAAAGTGTGAGTTGTGCCTTAAATGTTTTTTGAGACAGAATGAGGAATGAAGCTCAGGAGACATTGTTTCAGATAGCTCCGAGAAAGTACTCCAAAGAAATAGAAGGGAAAGTCAGTATATATGTGATTTTTGGTGACGTGGGGGTGGGGGACATGCAATCAAGCACACCCCCGAATCGATGGTGGCTGCAATGCAGGAGCAAGCAGGAAAGCCAGTCCCCTGAGTTAGAGTGATTGGCCAGAGACAAACTGGAAACTCACCCCATTACTGTAAAACCCGACACGGAGAGCCACATGGTAAAGCAGTCCTCTGTTCCCTTACCTTGCTGCTCTCCACCCAGGCCCCTTCCCAATAAAGTCTTGCTTTATCAGCATATGAGTCTCCTCGGACAATTACTTTCTGAGTGTTAGACAGAAGCCCTGAAAGACGTTCCCATAGCTGCAAGTTTCATGAATGTTATTACTAGTCATGAGGCGCAGATGCCACCATTTATGATTTAGTACTTTTTTAGATATGAGGAGATGCAAGAATCAGTCTCATATAATCTTCTCCTGAAAATATCTATTTATCTGAAGGCCTAGTTAGTCAGTTTTCTGAGAGCATGTTGCCGAATTCCCGATTTCTACTCTGAACTCCCTTCCGGGTATGCTGACGGTCAGAGATCACAGCAGCTTATGATTTAAATCCTCAAAGAGGCAGATGGCAAATGCCAGTTTTCAGCTGGAAGTTGTACAAGTTGATCCTTAATTTGTAGGGAAGCGTTTTTAATTCCTCAAAAAATAGGGGTGCGTCTTGAATGATATCAAGGGGTGACCAAGCATTCAACTACCCTGTTATTGTGGAACCAGATTCATTTGCCTGACAACATGGAGCCAGCCAAACACTGAGACACCAGCAGAGGGAAATTTTATTCACGAGGCAGCCAAGGGGGAAGACAGATCAAATCTCCCTGAAGGTAGGAGAGAAAGGTGTATGTAAGGTACAATTAAGGTGTGGGGATCATGGAGAAAGGCGACTCAAGAAGAGGAAAAGTTAAGGTAATCATCATTACATCCAGGAGCAGCTAACCTGCATGTTTCTTCATGGGGCAATTGTTCAAAATTGTGAGTTACCATGCTCTGAGGGTGGAGTTTCTGCCCTTTGATTTCAAAAGATCATGGATCAGACATTCGCACATGCCCAGGTGGAGGATCATGGTTCCAATTAGTCTTAACCAGCTTGAGTTAGAACTGGATACAGCTGGCTCCAAATTCCTGGCGGTGGGTGGGGGGCGCAGTGGGCGGAATTAAAAACACTCAGCCACATATCTTATTGTGTAGCTATGTGGTACTAGGAGGATGTGCAAGTTTTTGTAAAAACAATTAAAGTGAGCTTGATCTGTGAAGGCATGTTATGATATATTATTTAGTAATGACTAACTGATGCTGGGAGGGATTGGAGGCAGGAGGAGAAGGGGACGACAGAGGATAAGATGGAGTTGGTGATGGACAGGGAGGCCTGGCGTGCTGCGATTCATGGGGTTGCAGAGTCAGACACGACTGAGCGACTGAACTGAACTGAACTGAACTGATGACCACCCTCAGTTTCATTATCTTTAGCTTACTTCTTTATATCAGGGAGAATATGTTCAACTAGCTTAGACATCAAACAATCCCCAGGTTCTAGATTGAGAGTTGTTTGCCTTTGGAATGGTTCCTTTCCCTCTGGATCCATAGCTTCATCTTAGCTTAGAAGAGAAAGCCTAAAAATAGTTCTTTTTAGGCTCTAAATATCAGCTTTCAATATGACCAACTTCTGACCATAGAGTTACTTAAAAAAATAGATTCAAATGTCTCATGAAGTTTCAGACAGGATACTTAAAAACAAAAGAATATTCCTGACTGTCTTGAACAACCACTTGGACTCAAGAGATTGCAAAAGACACCACCCCTTCAAGCTCCAGAGTTACCTCCAAGAATATCCAAAAGCAGGACACACAGACAGTTCCCCTGAGAGCTGGCAGTCAGGAGAACCCTAACTAAATAGAACGCAATCCACATTTCTGTTCGGCTGTGGTTTGAGGCCTCCAACCGGACGGTGGCGCTGTCTGCATGTGCATTCAGGAACAGAGCGCCTGCATGCTCAGAGAGGCGGAGAGTCAAGCCAAGTTTGTAAGACGCAAAATCAGACACACAAGAAGGAAGTAGCTGCCCCTGGGAGAAGGGGGATCAACAACCCATGGGCACCTCAAAACCATGTTCACCAGAGTCAGGAATTGGAAAGATAAGGACAGTATAAAATTATACCTTCGCTTCTCAACTAGGCAATACAGAGGTGTGGAGAGCTGATCCAGGTAAGAGTTCTCACTTTGTGGTGGTTTCTGCTTGTTTTCCCCAAAAGCCCATCTGCAGGCTCCTGGGCAAGGGGATTTAAAGTATAGTATGTAGCTCTGGTATCAACTAGAATTTGGTATGATTTTCCATTAAATTCTAGTTTTCCCCTGGCTGTTTAAGAGAACAGCTGGAAACAGTTTATCGGAGAATACCTTTTGAGTCTCCTAATCCTGAGAGGGACCCGAATGGGGTTCATTCTTTGAGGGTAGACATGGGATGATCAAACTGGTGTGGAAGGATTTGACAAAACTGTTTAGGATGATAATTCCCCCCCCCCCCCCCGCCCCCACCTCCC
>SJYX01005671.1:501155-511218 GCA_006410675.1 Oreotragus oreotragus | reverse complement strand
GTGAGAATCCCCCCCCCCCCCCCGCCGCCATGTTCTGGTTGGTTGCAAATGAAACGTGAGTTTCTGGGTCAGTGTTTTGATGATGGATTCCTGGGAGCGTTCAGTGGGGAGGCTCAAGGTGTTGCTCTAGGTTACTGGCTTTGGAGCTATTGCATTTGTAAGACCACTGACTTGGTGGACTTTGGTTTATGGTTTTGTGGTTTCTTCACTGTTCTTATAGCACAGTGGTCCCCAGCCTTTTTGTCACTGGGGATTGGTTTCCTGGAAACAGTTTTTCCGTGGACTGGGGAGGTGGAGGGTGGATAGTTTTGGGATGATTCAAGTGCATTACATTTATGATGCACTTTATGTTGTTATTATTACACCAGGCATTAGATCCCAAAGGTCGGGGACCCCTGTTATACAGGATTAATGAGTGAGTATTCAGGTAGAAAAGGATAGAGGAGAGTACCAACAGTCACATCAGTCTTACACTGTTTTGTTTTAGGTACCTCTTGTGTCTTTAATTTTTTATTAGCCTTTTGTACTGAATCGTTTAATGAAACTGTTTTGGAATCTTGAAACCTTTGGGAAACTCCTGCGTGCAGGTTAAAATATATCTTCCATTCCGTTTGATTGATTTCCGAGCGCTTACTTTCAGGTGCGCCTTTTCAATGAATGATTGTGTCTAATTGGAATGTTCTTCATAATGGCTATTGTAATTCTAAGTTGTCTCACTAAGATTTGCCATTTTTGTAGTTACTTCAGCTTCTGGGACCACAGTTCTTAGGCAGAAGTGCTCAGTTTTTTTTATTTAAAGACCCCTTCTTTGGGGCTAAAACTTGGGTCTTTTGGAGCTAATTTATTACGAAGAGCAATGTGCTGCTGGATAGGGGATTTTGTGGTGTTTTACCACGTATCTCATTTCATGGAAATTTTCTTGAGGTTGGCAGGTAACCTAGTGTCAATGTAACCCCTTCTGTGACCAGCTTATCTAGCAAGGGCATCTTAGAGTGAGGTGGCAATTGTTCTAATAACATTTTTTGCATACCCACCAAGATTGTGCATGCCTTCCAAGATTTGCATCAGAGCAATAGATCTATGACTTCTTTCAAGAAATGATTTAAGTGACAGATGCTCTAATGGCTTTTAAATAGTGTGATGTGTGCCTAGTTGGAGAAGGCAATGGTAACCCATTCCAGCACTCTTGCCTAGGAAATCTCATGGGCAGAGGAGCCTGGTAGACTGCAGTCCATGGGGTCGCGAAGAGTCGGACACAACTGAGCGACTTCCCTTTCACTTTTCGCTTTCATGCATTGGAGAAGGAAATGGCAACCCACTCCAGTGTTCTTGCCTGGAGAATCCCAGGGACGGGGGAGCCTGGTGGGCTGCTGTCTATGGGGTCACACAGAGTCGGACACGACTGAAGTGACTTAACAGTAGCAGTAGTAGTGCCTACTTAGATTTTGATAACCAAAGCAGTCAGAATTTCTCATCTTATTTCCTAAGTCCCCAAGTGGCTTATGTTGTGGATTGACCTTGAGGTTTTATGAGTGTCCTTGCAACTACCACCTATTGTGGACCACCAATAAAACTGTACCAGAAACTTTCCTTTCTGGGGATGATATATATAATGTATATTTAAACAATGTGAGTTGGAATCGGAGAGCTGGATGCAAGAGAGTGATGCTCAAACCTGAGAGTGACTTGCCTGGTACCTTCAGTAACAAAAGAGGCAGAGTGAACTCAGAGGGCACCTGGCTCTGTCTCCTTGTCTCACAGACTGTGAGCACACAGCTTTCAATCCCATTTCTCATCTCATTCTCAACAGCTTAAAAATGATGAGAGAAAAAAGACATAGTTAACACCTTATGAAGTAGTTTCCTTTCAGAGAATTTCAAAATAGGCAGAGAGTAGGATGCTTTTGTAGGATAAAGAATAGAAAACAAGAAAGTCAAAATAAAAATATCTGATTAGCTAGGGCCACATAGTCAGCATCATTTGAAGTGAGAAGCCCAGAACTGGCTTGATTTTTGGAGCTTTACTGAATGGATATAGTATGTTTCTGACCAAACTGAGCATTTCCAGGGACTTAAAAGTCATAATTTTCAGTTTGCTAAAATGTGGTATGCTGGACAGCATTAACTCCATCTTGGGTTTAGAAAATTATTTCATCATATTTGATAATCTGAAGAGATGCTTGAATATATACATATGAAAATTGGAATATGTAACTTTGTTACATGGGTGTACAAATAACATAGCTGTGGATGATCATATAGTGATGATCTGCATTCATTATAGAGAGACCAAAGTCAGAAAATGCTCCAATTCTGTGTTAAGTATTCTTTCACATTTCTAATAAAACCTTTCATAATTTTAATGTTGTTAGAAAAAATGTGTTTTATACAATTAGCCTGACTTAATTTATATTTAATTATAATTATAGCTGCTATGGTCCATTAAATAAACATGTTGTGACATAATTTTATCCATCCATTTATTTATGTTTTATTATTTTTTTCCGCTTCCTGGCTCCCTCCCTTTTTTTTTAATTTTAATTTTTTTTTTTTTTTTTTTTACAATACTGCACTGGGATGACCCAGAGAGATGATATGGGGAGGGTGGTGGGAGGGGGGTTCAGGGTTGGGAACTCATGTTCACCTGTGGTGGATTCATGTCAATGTATGGCAAAACCAATACAGTATCCATTTATTTTTTTTAAATGTATGGAAAATAATTATATTCATTTATTCATTCAGTGACCATATATTTATCGACATCTGTGAGGGCTTTACCTGGAAGGGTGAGCAGTTAACCAAAAGTTGAGGCTCCTTACCCCTAACAGGATGGATAGATATTTAACAATATGATTAATAGTTTATATGTTGATTACATGTGTGTTGTGATATGGTATTTAATAAACAAATTCTGACTTATGAAACAGTGTGTAATAGCGATCTAAATGTAAGTGAAATGTTCCCTGAAGAATTGTTTTGAGAGCTCAATGCATAAATATTAACTTTAAAATAATAGTGGCAGATTGGGGCAGGAATGACGATGCATGTAGAACAAGAAAGAAAAAATGTAAGGACAAAATCCATGAGGGAAAAAATACTCCTTCCGTTGCAGGCATTGAAAGAGAGCCAATATGGTGGTTTAATGCCTGTAAATTGTTGATAGATTGATGCTGCAATAGACTAGGGAGACAGAGGCAATTGTTTAGAGTATTGTGAGTCAGGTTAATAATGTATCTTTTTATTTTAAGAAATGGGAAGAAAAGATGTTTGTCAGAATTTTTTTGAGGCAGCTAATTTATCCATACCTCAAACTAGATTAGGCATAACGAGGGATTCACTGATTCACATTGCTGAAAATCTATGATTCATATGTGACTGTGAAAGACTGAATATACAGATGGACAATATTCAGACCATGTGTAAAAATAAAACTCTGACCATAACCTGCAGCAACCTNGATTTATCCATACCTCAAACTAGATTAGGCATAACGAGGGATTCACTGATTCACATTGCTGAAAATCTATGATTCATATGTGACTGTGAAAGACTGAATATACAGATGGACAATATTCAGACCATGTGTAAAAATAAAACTCTGACCATAACCTGCAGCAACCTACCCAGGAGACCAACCCATTATCTATAGTAACCAGCCCAGAAAGCCAGCTGCTACATATCAGACTTTCAGGGGAAGCCAGATTGCAATCTTCACCGACAGTTCAGGAAGCCAGAACGGTGACTCCTATAAAAATAGGCCCAAACAGGCAGGACTTATTGACTCACTGGCAGCTTCCCTATATTTTGGCCCTGTTTCTAATTTAGGACCAACAAGAGAAAAGCCTTGTGGACCTTTAACCAATCACAGAGGATACATTGCTTCTAGTTAACTCAGTCCCACCTTTCCCTCCCTACATCCTACCATCAGGACAAACCTGAAGCTTCCCCTTTTTCTCCTAAAAGTTCTCCCACTCCTCTACCTACCACTGATTCTCTCCCAAAATGCAGGTGTTAGTGGCTGACTTCCTTGCTCTCCCCACTTGTTCTCATTTGGTTGGTCTTTATTTCTGCTACTGGATTCAGGGACTGAGAGAAGCCATCGGTAATATCTTTCTCTTTGTCTTCTTCTCTCCCTGTTTTCATCTCTCTGGTCAACCTCTTTTTCTGAGATTGACCAGAGAGATGGAAATAAAATTATTTTCTTCCACAAGACAATAATGACCTCAAGTAAGTCAAAGCTAAAATCATCTACAGATAGAAATCATAGATAAAAACTAAGTACTTCTACCCAGGAAACTCTCCAGGGTGATCAAAGTCATTTTATGGCACATTTATTATTATTATGGCACATTTATTATTCCTGAACTAATAATTATTTGCAAAGTGGATAAGATTACAGTACTTATATGTAGAATTTCCATATTTAGTAGGGGAAAAGATGTCCGGTTTCATTTGAATTTTAGATAAACAGCAAATATTTTCTTTAAAAATACAAACATGGCCCATGAAAATGATAAATGAAAAATATTGATACAGAGCAGGGCCATGTAAGGCTCCCAGGTACATTTCTGTGTCCTCCATTCCTTTGATTACAAGAAATAGACTTCATTTAGCCTCCATGACCTTTCCTGAGTTCCAGTAGGAAGATAGGCTGATTTAAGCAGTTGATACTTGGGGAAGGGAGGGGATGCGAACAAGGGGAAAACGGTCAATAAAGACAATAGTGTAGACTTAGAGCAAGGTCCTGGTTCTCCATCAAGGGAACAATTCAGTTCAGTCCCTAAGTTGTGTCTGATTATTTATGACCACATGGACATCAGCACACCAGGTTTCCCTGTCCATCACCAACTTCTGGAGCTTGCTCAAACTCATGTCCATCGAGTCAGTGATGGCATCAAACCATCTCATCCTCTCTTGTCCCCTTCTGCTCCTGCCTTCAATTTTTTTAGCATCAGGGTCTTTTCAAATGAGTCAGCTCTTCACATCAGGTGGCCTAAGTATTGGAGTTTCAGCTTCAGCATCAGTCGTTCCGATGAACATTCAGGACTGATTTCCTTTAGAATTTACTAGTTTGATCTCCGTACAGTCCAGGAGACTCTCAAGAGTCTTCTCCAACACCACAGTTCAAAAGCAACAATTCTTCAGTGATCAGCTTTCTATATAGTCCAAGTCTCACATCTGTACATGACTACTGGAAAAACTATAGCCTTGGCTAGACGGACGTTTGTCGGCAAAGTAATGTCTTTGCTTTCTAATGTTATCTAGGTTGGTCTTAGCTTTTCTTCCAAGGAGCAACCATCTTTTAATTTCATGGCTGCAGCCACCATCTGCAGTGATTTTGGAGTCCCCCAAAATAAAGTCTGTCACTGTTTCCATCTATTTGCCATGAAGTGATGGGACCAGATATCATGATCTTAGTTTTCTGAATATTGAGTTTTAAGCCAGCTTCTTCACTCTCGTCTTTCATGTTCATCCAGAGGCTCTTCAGTTCCTCATTGCTTTCTGCCATAAGGGTGGTGTCCTCTACATATCTGAGGTTATTAATATTTCTCCTGGCAATCTTGATTCCAACTTGTGCTTCATTCAGCCCAGCATTTCACGTGATGTACTCTGCATAGAAGATAAATAAGCAGGGTGACAATATACAGCCTTGATACACTCCTTTCCAAATTTGGAACCAGTCCATTGTTCCATGTCCATTTCTAACTATTGCTTCTTGACCTACATACAGATTTCTCAGGAGGCAGGTAAGGTGATCTGGTCCCATCTCTTGAAGAATTTTCCATAATTTGTTTTGATCCATACAGTCAAAGACTTTGGCATAGTCAATAGAGCAGAAGTAGATGTTTTTCTGGAACTCTCTTGCTTTTTCGATGATCTAACAGATGTTGGCAATTTGATCACTGGTTCCTCTGATTTTCTAAATCCAGCTCGAACATCTGGCATTTCTTGGTCCACGTATTGCTGAAGCTTCACTTGGAGAATTNAGCAGAAGTAGATGTTTTTCTGGAACTCTCTTGCTTTTTCGATGATCTAACAGATGTTGGCAATTTGATCACTGGTTCCTCTGATTTTCTAAATCCAGCTCGAACATCTGGCATTTCTTGGTCCACGTATTGCTGAAGCTTCACTTGGAGAATTTTAAGCCTTATTTTCTTAGTATGTGAGATGAGAGCAATTGTGTGGTAGTTTGAACATTCTTTGGCATTGCCTTTCTTTGAGCTGTTTTTATAATACCAAAAATCCCTCCAGGTGGGAGAAGTTAACAATTAGTGGTATGCTGTCCTCAAGTACATAGACCCCAGACTGGTTGGAACCTTAAGGTTGATGGTGCTAACTCCTACTCTCCACTAAGCCATCAGAACACTGTCCAGAAGCTGATCACACCGTGTTTGAACCATTACTATAAAACTTCTCACTATCTTCTCCAAGTTTGGACGCATGATTTTCAGGGCATTAGCCTGCTCTGGCCCTGTTTGCCTGGCAAAGCAAAAAAGCTATTGTTTTCTACTTCATCAAAACCTCTGTCTCCAAGATTCAATTTGGCACAAGTGTACAGAGAAGCTGAGCTTCCGGCATCAAATTTTTGTGTTTAACTCAAATTCAGATGTAACTGGGCATCTATATATTACTGCAGTATTACTCACATGAATTGAAAGGCAAAGACATCATACTCCATGTAATAGACTGAGAGGCTGTGTGGGTAAAAATACAGAAAGAATATATGCTAAGATGAAAAAAAATAAGGGATGCCATTAAAATGCTTAAATGGGAATGAGATATTCAGATTTGAAATTTGAAACAATTAGCATGGTTACTATGTTGCAGAAAAACTAGAGGCAATAAGAGAGGATGTGTAGGGCATGTGTGGGTAGGCTACTGCAGCAGATGAGATGAATGTAGGTGGTTTTAACTGGAATGATGGTACATGGATTAAAAAAAATGCATTAGACCACTGGGATAGTAGAAGAAATAGTGATTAGTAACTGTTACTTGTTAATTATAAGGGGTAAATTTAGTAAGATTGTACTTCAGTTAAGTTCAGTTCAGTTGCTCGTCCTGTCTGAATCTTTGCGACCCCGTGAACCACAGCACACCAGGCCTCCCTGTCCATCACCAACTCCCCTGAAATTGCTCAGACTCATGACCATTGAGTCGGTGATGCCATCCAACCCTCTTATCCTCTGTCATTCCCTTCTCCTCCCACCTTCAATCTTTCCCAGCATCAGGATCTTTTCAAATGAGTCAGTTCTTTGCATCAAGTGGCCAAAGTATTCTAGCTTCAGCTTCAGCATTGGTCCTTCCAATGAATATTCAGGACTGATTTCCTTTAGGCTGGACTAGTTGGATCTCCTTGTATCCCAAAGGACTCTCAAGAATATTCTCCAACACCACAGTTCAAAAGAATCAATTCTTCAGTGCTCAGCTTTCTTTATGGTCCAACACTCACATCCATACATGACTACTGGAAAAACCATAGCTTTGACTAGACAGACCTTTGTTAGCAAAGTAATGTCTCGGCTTTTTAATATACTGTCTAGGTTTGTCATAGCTTTTCTTCCAAGGAGTAAGCATCTTTTAGTTTCATGGTTGCAGTTACCATCTGCAGTGATTTTGGAGCCCCCAAAATAAAGTCTGTCACTGTTTCCCCATCTATTTGCCATGAAGTGATGGGACCAGATGCCATGATCCTAGTTTTCTGAATGTTGAGTTTTAAGACTTACCGATGAGTGTCCAAGAGTCTCTGGCAGAAGTTTTGGTTGGCAGTGGCCTGATGCAGAGTTGGGGGCACTGAGTGTAGCAATGAGTGCATAGGACCTTTTGAAGGAAGTGGCCATTATCTTCATTACCTCCACCATAGTTTGGCCTTAGGTCAAATGATAGGGAGGGAACCCAGTCCCACCCTTCAACAGAAAATTGGTTTAAAGGTTTACTGAGCAAGACCCAGTTTCCTCCTCAGTCAGTCTCTCCCATCAGGAAGCTTCCACAGGTCTTTTATCCTTCTCCATCAGAGGGCAGACTGTCTGAAAACCATAATCACAGAAAGCTAACCAATCTGATCACATGGACCACTGCCTTATCTAACTGAATGAAACTATGAGCCAGGCCATGTAGGGCCACCCAAGATGGATGGGTCATGGTGGAGAGTTCTGACAAAACGTGGTCCACTGGAGAATGGAATGGCAAACCACTTCAGTATTTTTCCCTTGAGAATCCCATGAACAGTATGAAATGGCAAAAAGGTCATAATTAAACTGTTAGAATTTAAGCGAACTTAGTCTACTGGAGGCAAGGCCACTGTGTAAATTCAGTTTTTATTTCACAAAGCAATGATAATTCAAAAGTGAAGTTAAAAAATACAGCATTTGAGTAACATGATAATCACCACATGATTAAAACCAAAACAGAAGCAGAGTGATATTTCTCCACAATAAGATATAAAAGTTTTGAGAGTAAACAGAGAATACCAAACTAAATGTGAGCAATCCTCTTTGTTGACTTGTAGCATCAATATTATAAAGTTGATACTCTCCCCCATATTTATATATAAATGGGCTTCCTGGGTGACTCAATTGGTAAAGAATCCTCCTACAATGCAGGAGACCACCTGTAACACAAGAGACATGGGTTTGATCTCTTGGTCAGGAAGATCCCCTGGAGAAGGAAATGGCAACTCACTCCATTATTCTTCCTTGGGAAACCCCATGGACAGAGGAGCCTAGCAGTGTACTGTCTGTGGTGTTGCAAGAATCAAACATGACTGAGCAACTGAACCACCACATTTATATATAAATATGATGCAACCCCAGTCAAAACCCCTGAAGGTATTTTTTGAAAGTATACAAGTTGGTTCTAAAAAATACATGAAAATATGAGAGACGGTATAATCAAGGCCATCTGGAAAAGGTACACAGTTGTTGAACGTACTCTGGTGGGTTTGTAGACATATTAAAGTTAATGTAGTTCAGAGAATTAGTATTGACACAAGGATAAACAGATAGGTCAATGAAATGGAATAGAGTCCTGAAGCAGAACCAAGTGCATATAGCTACATTATTTAAAACAAGCTAGCCTTGCAGAAAAAAGTCAGTCATTATTTTAATAAAGGGTTGGATATCCATAGGAAAATATGAACAAATTGACCTTTTGCTTCACCACAAACACAAAACCACTAAACTTGCCTCTAGCTTTATATGTGAAACAAAAATAAAATAGAACATGTAGCCAATAATATATGAAGATATAGTAATTATATTTCAGATAAGAAAGATACTTAAATAGTAATGAAACTAAATACTAAACATGAGGCACTTGAGCATGTTTGACAAATTGTGACCATACAGAGTTTCTCAAAATATTGAGTTTGTAGCAAAGAAAAATTTATTGCAAGGCCAAGCAGAGAGAATGGATGGCTTATGCTCAAAAATCCAAATTCACCATTGGTTTTCCGAGAGAAGTTTTATAGGCAAAATTTGGGATGAGGACTACAGGGTGTGTGACTTTCTTCTGTTTTGTTGGTAGTAATTAGTTAGTAATAGGACAGTATTCCAAGGTTCTTGTGCTCAGCCTGAAGTCTCCATGCATGTCAGTTGCTCAATCGTGTTAGACTCTGACCCCATGGTCTGTAGCCTGCTAGGCTCCTCCATTCATAGAATTCTCCAGACAAGAATACTGAAGTGGATTGCCATTTCCTACTCCAGAATATCTCCCTGACACAGGAATCTAACCTGCATCTCTTGTGTCTCCTGCATTGGCAGGCAGATTATTAATCACTGCATCACAGGGGGGAAGGCAATGGCACCCCACCCCAGTACTCTTGCCTGGAAAATCCAATGGACGGAGTAGCCTGGTGGGCTGCAGTCCATGGGGTCGCTAACAGTCGGACAGACTGAGCGACTTCACTTTCACTTTTCTCTTTCATACATTGGAGAAGGAAATGGCAACCCACTCCAGTATTCTTGCCTGGAGAATCCCAGGGATGGGGGAGCCTGGTGGGCTGCCGTCTATGGGGTCACACAGAGTTGGACACGACTGAAGTGACTTAGCAGCAGCAGCAGCAGCAG